>CP139508.1:303922523-304199339 GCA_021014915.2 Artemisia tridentata subsp. tridentata
CTTGACGCCGTCATGTGTACTTTTCCAGCAGCTTTGGAGACTTTGTTGAATTCTTCACTTTTATGCTCCAAAAACGTCCAAAATGCTTCCTTTTCCAGATTTCTTCTCCAAAGTACCTAAAAAGACAAAAGGAACGATTTAGGGCAATATTTGATCAAATAAATACGATTTAGGGCTTAAATGACCCCCTAAAAGCGGTACACTTTTCGCTTCATCAAATACCCTTACACTTGAGATTTGCTTGTCCTCAAGCAAATGCGCTTTTATTCTAATCAAAATACAAGTTAGGGGTCATTTAACGCTAATATAAAAGTAATTACAACAAATAGTCGTTCCACTTTAATCATAATAAGCACGGAGATTACAAACTAGCACCTCACAGGTAGTGTTTAGAGACTCACATCTCTCAGGTGTCATAAAAGTATATCTCATAAATGAAAACAGATAATATCTCTCACTACCTGTCATAGCAAATAGATTACCATAGGCTTGGGAAAGGATCAAAAACTTCCTCCACTAGGCGTAAGCACCTAAGATAAACTATCAAAGAGGGCTTTTAAACGGGTTATAACGTTAGGTGTAGGGATATGATAAACACGGTTTTGTTGGATAAGGGATATTTTACTGGTGGCGAGTTAAAGATCTTGATTGATTACAAGTACAATATGGCGTTGCTAAGCCAAGACTAGACTCGACTTAAGCTAATGAAAGAAATAACAAAAACATAAAATGAAACGGGATGGTAGTCCGTATGTTTTTTTTTTCTACTTTTCTTTTTCTCATTTTTTTGTATTTTTCATGATTTTTTTTTTCATACACTCTTGCCCTACCATCCAAAATAATACATCATAGGGGCGTTGCACCCCCCTTACACTTGAACTTTTACATAACTTTACAAATAACTATTCTAATGACTCGAATTAAGATAATCGAAACACTTGGAGTACTTTTTAAATATTTAGCACATATGGGGGTAATAATGTTGTTCTTCCCCATTACTCCATTACACTAGTACTTTACCCATGAGTCCCAATCGTCCCAAAACAATATGTACAAGGATATGACTCGACTTAGCAACCATGTAATCAATTAGATAATTAACTTGGGGTTTAAACAAATGTTGTCACAATAATGCACTAAAAATGAGTGCATACAAGGTAGGCTAAGGCGATTTGGGTGTACATTTAAGTGGGGTGTAAACAAATTCTTCCTTTAAGTAAAATGCTTAAAGTTAGAAATGAAAAGATAGGCTCTGAGGGGTGTACTAGGGGTATCGTGTACTAAAAATGAGTACAACGCAAAGGGTGTGGGAGAATTACTTGACCAATGTAGCCAATGTAATTATAACAAAAACACAGGTGTAAACAATGGGTTAATCCTAATGCCTCTTATCATGTAGTAAATCTAACTACACGAATGTAGTCTCACTTGTGGCCTCGGAATGGTCCTAACGCAAGTTCTAGAATCTAAGTGCTACCGGTACACACATCATAGCATAAATGCTTTTCCTACCAATTCTAGGGGCGAACCTCACATATTTGGGGGTGGAAAATTTTTTAGTGGTACGGTTTTGTGCTAGTTATATAACTCCTATCCATGAGACGCTCATTAAGATCAAAGTTTCACTCCTAAATGTTGTAAAAAATTTTAAATTTGGCACTAAAATTGCCCTAACAGGTATTTCTCTCAGTTTTATTACACATCTACTATTAAACAAACAAAAATCAAGTGCAATTGTATTCTCTAAAGTGTCGTACTTTACCCCCCCTTACACTTAAGACGAACATTGTCCCCAATGTTCAAATAACAAGATGTAAAAGTAAATAAGGTAAAAGAATGAAATCAAATACTCCCCTGATTCGCTCGGTGGATAAAGGGGTAACATGGTTAGATCTTCTTCCAATAGAATGTAGAAGCTCCAAGACTAAAGCATCGCCAAAAGCTTGATTCCACATACATCTCCTTGTCCAAAATAACCTGTTAAACCTGAGAAAACAAACACGAAAACCTGCATAACATCGGCGGGATAAATCTATATAAGGATATAATGCTTGTGGAATGATTATTTTGCAGATTCCTGGAGTTTATAAGTTAGAAATTTAATAAAAACTTTTTATGATTCCGGTAGAAAAACAAAACTTTCAAAAATTTCAGAAAATTAAAACCTAACGTCGTCAGGTTGTAAGGCCTGACGCCGTTAGAAATGATCTGACAGAATTCTCATGTTAAGTTTTCGGAAAATTTCTGGAAAAACCTATACCTTACTTCCTGGAATTCCTGCAAAATATCATTATGACTCGATACAAGCATTTGACTCAAACAAATACTAATATGTATGTTAATTTATTATTGTTATGATTCATGTTCATTTGTTCTAATAAACCGATTTGGATTTCCCTTACACTTATCTTTTGCAAAATACCTTTATATGTAGTTAAGACGAAGTTAAAAACAAGATAAAGCATTTTCACAATTTAGTTTTGAACATGAATCAATAATAATAAAAATTAAACATACATACAGAAGCAAATAAAATCAAACAAACACATAAATAAACACACAAAGCAAATAAAGCTTGGGTTGCCTCCCAAGAAGCGCTTTTCTTTATTAACGAGTCTTGTAGCTAGACTCAAAGTCACCGGTTCTACGTTTTTTCGTTTTGCTTCTCAAATGCCCCTCTAATCATCCTAACAACCTCCATATCAACTTTGTATTTAGGTCCTAGGTTCAAGCAATCTTTATAATAAAGGCTTCTCTTATTCCAAACATAGTCCATGCCTTTCTCTTTATCCTCATCATTGATGTCCTCAATCGCACCAATGTTGTCCTTGTCAAATCGAGGCACAAAACGAAATTCATTTACCCGATAAGGCATCCTATATGTGATCCTATCTATGTGATTAGAAAACTGAACCGTGCCTCTCAAACGATCATACTTTAAATTGGATGCTTCAATAAATGGCTTACCTAACACCACGCGAGATAGGCGGCAGTCAACAACACTTGCCAAATCCTCTAAGATCATGAAGTCGGTGGCAAAGGTAAAATTCCCAACAAGGATATGCATGTCCTTAATCCTTCCAACGAAGTTGCAAACTCCACCGGGGCACTTGGGGTCTTTCCTAGGCTCAAGTGGTGTGTTTATGATGTGGCTATAAAGGCTTGAGGACATCACGTTGGTTGGGGATTCACAGTCAATGTAAGCATGCTCAACGTATTGGTACCCAATCATACATGGTATCTTCACATTCCCGGGATCACCCCTCTTAATCTTTGGGTCAATTCTAACAAAAGGTGGTCGAGGGTTATCAACTAGGTTGTTATAGTAAGCAATATCCTCCTTAGTGGGGTATTCATTGAAATAATCATCCAACCTAGGATCTACCTTCTCTTCATCAAGTTTCTCAATCAACTCCTCAACCGTAAGATTATTACGTTCAAAGTAATTATCTGAGTATATGGCGGTTTCTAGGTTGTTAAAGGCATAATCAAGCTCTATATCAATCATTCTATTGAGCTCTCTGAGCTCACTAATCTCATCCTCAATTTGGCTACGCAACAAAGCCACTTCTCCAGGTGTAAGGGGTGGATTTGCGTTTTCCATAATGGCAAACTGAATAGTCAATGAAAATCTTATACGAACAAAAACACGAAGAAAATAGATAGACTAAAGAAAAACCTAGAAAAATAAAATAAAAATCTCACTAGAAAGGAATCTAGTGAGTAGACCTAATAAAATAAAAATTCAACCTAAACAATAACTATTCCCCGGCAGCGGCGCCAAAAACTTGATGCGTGGTTTTGCGACCTTACAACAGGTTTTACCTCTCGAGGGATCTCAAGAGGCTTGCAATCCCCACCAGGCAGTGTACCTGACCGATGTAGTATAGTGAAGTGGCAAGTACCGGGGGATTGATCGTTCTCTAGGGGAATAGTGTCGTTAGGATTGAAAACTACTCTAATAGGTCTAAGGGTGAGGGAAGATTCTTTTTGTATTTTTATATTTTATGAAAGCAAGTAAAATCTCGGGTTTGAAGGAGTGGGCAGAATTAGTTGCTAGTCAACTAACCCAAATAACTACAATTGCAAATAAAATAAAATACTGAAAATGAAAAGGTTGTGTAACTTATATGGAGAGAAATGTGTTTACTTAGATTTCCTTACTCCCTAACTATCTTTTACCGGTTGATTAGTGTGTATTAATTGCGTGGATGACGGGTGTATTCCTTAATACCAATCGTGGGGTGGCGTACGTACTTCCCCAACTCTACAAGCTCCTACTTCACTCCTATGTCGAGCCGGCTAAGAAGCTCCTAACATGGGATCACTAGAATTCGCTCATGCATTAAATACAACCATAAAAACCTTAGTACGCATTGGTTCATGTTTCTTAAGACGTTCAAGCAAATTACCGTATAGGAGGTTAGCCAGTTTTCTTAAGCCTAACATCGATAAACAATCATCCAATACAATTAATAACACACCAATACCCAATAATCAATAGTTAGGTTTCATTAGATCTAAGCAAACACAAGATAAATCTAGCCTAGCATGTTAATTAAAAGACAAGAACAAGATATAATCAAACAACACATAGACATATTGATTGATTAAGTGATTACTTATCTTCAATTAAACATGGGAGATCCAAGGGTATAAAACCCTTAAAAATGGCAGAAAATTCGTCTTAGGGTTTCTCCTCACAAAGTTGCACACTAATGACTAAAAATTGCAAAACTATATATAGAGTTTAGGGGCTGACGGCGTCACGTTGTAGGAGGTGACGCCGTCACCTCGCCGCGGCTAGGGTTCCCGGATGGTCTTCCTGACGCCGTCCCTCTTTAATCCTCCAAAATCCGCTCTGGCCTATCAAGGGTTGACGCCGTCAGAATAGTGCTTGACGCCGTCTCTCTTTAACTTAAACCGTGACGACCTTGATCACCTTAAAGGGTGACGCCGTCAGACTTTCCATTGCAAAACTCTCTGGCGCGTCACGTGTATTTTGTCATATCCACCTCTTTTGCCAAGCCGTGACGCCGTCAGGAGCAATCCTTGACGCCGTCATGTGTACTTTTCCAGCAGCTTTGGAGACTTTGTCGAATTCTTCACTTTTATGCTCCAAAAACGTCCAAAATGCTTCCTTTTCCAGATTTCTTCTCCAAAGTACCTAAAATGACAAAAGGAACGATTTAGGGCAATATTTGATCAAATAAATACGATTTAGGGCTTAAATGACCCCCTAAAAGCGGTACACTTTTCGCTTCATCAGCCTTCAACATGTGGTCTTCAAGCGCTTCAAAGCGTTTATGTTTGACTTGTAGAAGTCAATCAAGGAAGAGATGCCAATAATCCAATGAGATAGCAATTTAGCCACTTGGTCCCCATTGTCTCATTGATCCAAAGTTGTTTGAACCAAAAATGGGTTGTAGTTGACTAGGATGCATGTATGGTGGAAGTATTCCCCAAGGATTGAAGCTTGATGGATTCGGGTAATTCCACATTGGGTAACTATTATTATGACGGTTTGGTCTATTTTGGTTTCTTTTAGGTTGAGGAGTTTTAGGCCGAGGGTGAGGACTAGGTGGTCTTCTATGAGGAGGTGGTGTTTTTGACCTTAACTTTGGTTTAGAGTATTCTACTTCATTTTTTAAAGATGGTTTATAAAAGGTTTTTACTTCCTCATTACTAGCTATGGGTATTTTTCTATCTTTCATAAGTATATACTTAGGTTTTGACTCTAAAGGTTTTTGCTCACTAGTTTCACATTCAAATTTTACATTTTTAGTTTTACTATTTGAATCCTCAGTTGAATTAAATCCTAATCCGGTTTTATCACTTGATACTCTTTGAATACTTATTATTTCCCTAAGTGAATTACTACTATTTTCGAATTTGTTAAGTTTACAAATTTCCTTCCTAAGTATTTCGTTTTCATTTTTAGTTTCTTGACATGTTTTACATTCAAAAATTTCTTTCCCTTTTTCTAAGTTATGTAGTTTAATTTTTAATTCTAGTATTTCCTTTTCTAATTGGTTATTTTTATGTTTTAGTGATTTATTTTTACTCATTACTTTTTGACCTAGTTTGCATAATTTATTATATTCGCTATCTAAGTCTTTTTCATCTAATGATAAATATTCATCACTAAAGTATTCGGTTTCGGAATGTACCTCACTTGATGTCTTAGCCATAAGACATTTCTCCTCCTTTGTGGTTTCTTTCTCGTCTTCGTCACTATCACTCCATGCTCCTCCAACGAACGCCTTTTGGTTTTGCTCCTTTGACATCATAGGACATCTTCCGATGAGATGATTTGGATCACCGCATTTGAAGCATTTCCTCTCGCTCTTGCTACCTTTGTCGTCTTTGTTTCTTTGGAGTGTCTTTCTTTCATCATGTGGTTGTCTAACGAATCTTCCTCGTCTTTTAAAAAACTTCTTGAAGTCTCTTACGGCCATGGCATATTCTTCGTCATCACTATCGGAGGTTGAGCTATCCTTGTCACTTGATGCTTTTCTAGCTTTCAACGCGATTGACTTGCTTTGCTCTTTCTTTCCTTTGACCATCTCGGAGTCTTTCTTGATTATTGCTTCGTAGACCTTCAAGTTGCCAATCAACTCGTCAAGTTGAAGAGTTGACAAGTTCTTTGATTCTTCAATCGCCGTAACTTTAGCTCACCATTTTGGATGAAGAGCCCTAAGAAATTTCCTAACAAAATTCTTACTAGAAAAACTCTCATCAAGTGCCTTTAAACTTGTGATGATTGTGTTAAACCTAGCAAACGCATTATCAATTGATTCCTCTTCCGGAATCGTGAATTGTTCATATTGTTGAACAAGAAGATCTATTTTATTATCTTTGACTTGACTATTACCTTGCTGAGTTATTAGTAAAGAGTTCCAAATTTCTTTTGCGGTTTCGCACATAAAGATTCTTTCATATTCTTTGCGTGGTAACGCATTATAAATAACCATTTTAGCCTCATTATTTTTAGAAAGTTTTCTTTTTAAATCATCACTTTGTTTTTCAAAAGGTACAACTTTATCCTTTTTAGTTTCCAGATTATGTTGAATAGGTAAAAAATCACCATTAGTAATAACATGCCAAAGATCTAGATCTTTTGACTTCACATAAGTTTCGAATCGATTTTTCCAATATAAAAATCCATCACTTTCAAATAGTGGTGGTCTTTGCATAGATTGCCCTTCTAAATATTTTTCAGATTCTATAGATCGTTTCAAGTTTTAAAATACAGTTTATTTTAAAAATCTTGTTTGACGTGGCTCTTGATACCAATTGTGGAAAACTAGAAGGGGGGTTGAATAGTTTTACGTCTTTTTAATTTATGAAAACTTTTGTTTACTTTTTAAAACTTCGATTCTATCTTATGTGAATTCAACTCTTGATCAATATGAACAAATATAGATAAGCAATGCAAGTAAAGTAAATAAATGAAATGAAAGAAAGAGATGGAAAGATCAAACCACAACACGGAGATTTATAGTGGTTCGGCTACAAGGACACCTTCCTTGCCCTACTCCACTCCTCGAGTCACCTACTCGAGAGTTTTCTTCACTATGTCAACAAACTCCCTTATGGCGGAGAAAACCTTACACAACTTTAGCTTACACCGGCTTAACGACACAAAGCTAGATGTCGAGTTCTAATCGTAGCTAGAACCAATCTCACAACTTCTACACAACTTAATCACGACTTCTTCACGACGGCTTCACGACTTCTTCACGACTTCTTCTTCACGACTACTTCACGACTACTTCACAACTACTTCTACACTACTTCTTTACAACACAACAAGTTACTTACACTTAGATCTACTTATCACAACTATACAACACTTTACACAACTACAATGATGATATGAGTTAAGCTATAATACTTCTTCTCTAGTTGAAGGAGTATTCTTCTTTTGCACTTTGATGGTGGAAGCTTGGATCACTTAGAAACCAATGCTTAAGAGAATATGATCAAAGGGTTTTTGGAAATGATTTACAAGATTTAAAACAGAAGGTTTGGGGTGCAAAAGGTGAGTAAAAATCCAGGGGAAGGCTGGTATTTATAGGCAGAAAAACTGGACAGCTGGAACCTACTGAAGCGGGGCCGGCCCCCTTAAATAGGGGGCGGTCCCCTTAATTTTAAGGGGGCCGCCTAGCATAATTAAGGGGGCCGCCCTCCCTGCCCGTTGCCCAGTTTTGTCTTTTTGTGGGGAAGGTTTTTCTAGAACATTTTTACTGATTTTGTTTGAAAATTTGAATTCATAAATTTATAATGAATTAAACCTTTTTATTTATTACCAAAAATGTTTTTCTAAAAGATATAAAATGTTTTTGACATTTTATAAAAAATCTAGTGTTTAAGAAAATGTTCCTTTGATCATACAATGCATTAAGCATTAGTTCATTCATACCTTAAGTGATTTGAGTTGTAGAAATAGATATTTACAACTAAATACTTGTTTACGTCATAATTTTCCGATTAATGATTTTACATTTTGTGATTATCAAAACGTAGAGATATCGAAAAATATTAATAACGTGTTTAGGCATTATTTATATCAACATTTCCTTTTGATAATTGTTTTGAGAGGAGAATTGTTGAGAGGTGTTTTGTTGGTTGTACGCGTTGAACCCGTAATTTTGGTTACCGTAACCAAAATTTTGAAACCTCATTTGAGGTTGCATGTTCGGTGGCAAATGCGAGATGACATCAAGAAGTTCTTGGTTTGAAAACGGACCCTCGACAAACTCGTTAACACGACGAGGACGAACGTAACCGGGGTTGGTGTAATTTTGTGGGCGGGTTTGGTGATTGAGATTCATAGTGATAAAATTATTGTATAAAGAGGGAGATGATTGAAAGAAAGTGTATAAAAAATGATGGTTTGAGGTGGTTTTTGTAGAGAAAAAATAAAGAGTATATTGAATTAAAAATAAAATAAAAAATGAAACGGTAATAGAGCCGTTGAACGGCTATTTTTTTCAAAGCAAACAAAGGGCGCGGGCGTGGTAAGTAACACGCCTCAAATTTTTTTTTGGCTTCAGCGCCTGGTGATTATGGGGGAGGGGCGTTAAATGGGCGTTGTCAAGGCAAAAAGTGGGCAAAAAACGCCCCACTACACATGGTCTAAGAATATCTTAATACTCCTTCCGTCTCAAAATTATTGTCATGAAAGAGAAATCACAAAGTTTAATAAAAATGTGACCACTATAAATCTCAGCCACTCAAAGAGAATATTCCCCTAATATATTCTTTAAATTTTACTTAAAAAAGAAAGTGAAAAATTATTTTGAGACATCCCAAAAAGAAAATGCGGACTCTAATTTTGAGACGGAAGGAGTACTAAATTAAATTACACAATTACAATTTTCTTTTTACTGTCACATGGTTTCTTTATAGATTGAAAGTCAAACGGGCTTATAAAAAATGTGGTTTTCCGTTTTAGGTGCTGTTTATTTGTTAAAAAACTCTAAGTCTGAATCTGATTTGCACATCTGAATTTGAATCCGTGACGAAAAACTCTGAATTTGAATAAAATAATGTTGTTTACATTTTAAAAGTTTAAATGATTAGAAAAAAAAAAAAAAAAAAAAAAAAAAAAAAAAAAAAAAAAAAATCTAGTTTATTTGTCTTTAAGAGCTAGTAAGATCTTCTTCTATGTCTTGTTGGGCAAGAGTTTTAAACTTCAAAAGCTTTTAATGGTTCAGATTTATAGATTATTAAGAGGTATTAAGTTACTGAAAAATGATTGTTGTGCCTAATAATCACGCCTACTTATTTACCTAATGATTTGATTGGTTGATTTAAAAAAGTAATTTATGCATTATGCATGTATTTAAACATGTTTTTTTTAGGTCTAAATAGCATTACTCTAAGTTATTTTATTAAGAAAACAAACACAACCTTAGTTTTTTATATTTGTTGATGATTACACCATTAAAAAAATTGTTGCCATAATTTTATTCTTTTTTATTTTTAAACGGCGATCTCACACCTTATATTTTGTATTTCAAAATATATATCTCACAAATAACTCAAACCAAATTTAAACTCACGAATTCTAAGTTGGTGGGCGACTCATTTTCTTCTATTTTTAAGGCAAATTTTCTTGGCAACTATAAAATATGTTATGTATTATAAAAGTAGAATTGTAGAGATTCATTTGGCATCTTTCCAGGCAATGCCGCACGTAGTGTTTCGTATTAGATTTCAACTTTCTAGTTTTATTTTGGATTTGTTTAGAGGCAGTTTATAAGGACCCTCCTTATAGGGAGGGTGTCTAATGATTGCAAGTTTTAGACGATTGTATCATGTGCTTCATAGTTTGTAAATATAGCCCATAAAGAGGGTATGCATAATATGCCCCCTTGTTTATTATGAATCTGTTGTATAGCCATTTGA
The DNA here is from genome assembly GCA_021014915.2 of Artemisia tridentata subsp. tridentata. NCBI lineage: Eukaryota > Viridiplantae > Streptophyta > Magnoliopsida > Asterales > Asteraceae > Artemisia > Artemisia tridentata. The sequence goes on from CP139508.1 coordinate 303,932,940, forward strand.
AGTCAAACTGGCTGTTAAAAAGTGGTATAAAAGCATTGTTCCAAAGTAGATGAGAAATAAATTATTTAACCAATTTACAAAAATATGTTGACTGAAATAAATATTGAGGGTGTGCATGGGTAGTAGTGGGTAAAGGGTAAGGGAAAGGGAAAAGGAAAGGGAAAATGAATGCAAAAGAATAGGTGATGGTGGGTAATCAATACCTTACCCTCAATTTACTTTATAATGGTACATTACTCATTACTGGGTAATCATTATATTCCTTAGCTTGAACCAAGCATGATTAATCATTATGTTTGCCATTACGTACCCCCTTATCCCCTTACCAAGCACCCCCTGAGTTTAACTAGTTAGTCTTGATTACATTATTCGAAGCATGTAAAGATACTGGGGAGATTGTATTGTCATTTTCTTTCACAACGTTTGTCCTTTTTGTTTCTCTGTTTGTATTTTAATTAAAGCACGAGTATTAAGGTGATGTTTGATTGACGGTTTGGTATGGGTTCACCTAAAAAAAAAAAAAAAAAAAAAAAAACCTATGTTTAGTTGGTATTGGAGCCCACAATTTGGGAATGAAAGAATGAGAAAATGATAGATCTCATTCCACCATATTTTGGTGGGTTTTTATGAATCCATCCAATCAATTTTTTTATTTTATTTTATAGAATTTTTTCAACCACATATTATTTATTCTTTTTTTTATTTTATACTTTTTTTATTTCAAACAAATACATAAAACTTATTAAACATATATATAATTTAAATATTAATTAATTTTCTATCTCCTTCTTTTCTTTCAAAAATTTCCTAAATCCGAATCCAATATCAATCTCACTTACAAACCAAATGCACACTAACTCTACACTCCTAAAGCGTTAAAGTTTTTAAAGCACCAGTTTTAAGTTTTATCTCTATACTCCTAAAGTACATGTTTTCCTGGCTATCTATCAGTCTATCACATTATTATTTGAAAATAATGGCATCTGATAAATCATTACAATCAGTCAATCATACATATCCTGTGACATCCATGAAATAATGGTAAGTTATGGCTCGTAATCTATTAATGAAGGGTGATGATATGCTAACACCCGTAGGGGGTGTCTTGACTTTTCTGTGCTGCCGCTGCTTGTATTATCTGCTTTACCGCTTGTATCTTTAACCAAAATAGGGGGGCTCCACCCACTATGGAGTGTTACCCTATTAGATCCCACATGGAAAATAAAAAAGAAAATTTAAAAAAAACTAATTAAAAGAAAAAATAACAATAATTAGCGAATTATGTGAAGAATAAAAGCGAAAAAGGACAGATGGAAATGCAGAGCTAGTGATATAACAAAAGAATCTGAGAAGACCGAGGGAAAGTCTACTCTGTACATGAAGATTTGGAAAGAAGGCATCAAGATCCTTCCCAGCTGACCTATTCACTCCTACTTAAGCCCACTGGTTAAACCCTAAACTCTTTCAGGTTTCGTAAAGCGAAAATTATGTAGATGGAACCTGTCCAATACACGTGATAACCAGAGGACAGATTTTTTTTAAATTACATAGATGGACCGGTTGGTCGCGAAGGAAACATAGCGACCAACAAACTCAACACGTGTCACCATTTTAGCCACTTGAACCAAAATAAAATAAAAAAATAATAAAAAAGAAAATACCTAACTCGGCCTAGTCATCAGGTCGCGATTTATATGTCGAGACCAAAGATCTTTTCGCGACCAAAACAAAAAATAGGTAACTTATATGTGATGCTGTTGCCATGTTCTCAAAAAGATATGTGATGCTAAAGACTTTCGACTATTTTTTTGTCAATTTTCCTTAAAAATCACATGTGATTCGAAAATGATCAATTGATCGAAAATGAATCACATGTGATTTTTTACAAATCATATGTGATTTTTTCTGTGGAAATTTTGCAAAAAAAAAAATCGTCGAAAATTATAGAAGTGCATGTATATAGAAAGATAATTTTAATTATCGTCACGATGATGTATTTTCGTAGTTAAAGATTTCCATTTCATATTATATATATATATATATATATATATATATAATATATATATATATATTTTTTTAATTTAATTTTTATATAAAAAATAGATGACTAATATTGTTTTATTGGATTTATGTCAAATATGGTATCTACATTCATCTCAACTCTTCATATAATTTAGGTAATCGGACAAAAGTTGAGAGATAAAAGATACTCCCTCCGTCTCAAATTTATTATCCATATTTCCCTTTTGGGATGTCCCAAAATAATTGTCCACCTTCCATTTTTAGTAATAAAAAGGGAATTTTATGAGCGAATATTCTCTTTTTGTGGTTAAAAATTGTAATGGCCCCACTTTTATTAAATTTTGTATTTTTTGTCTTCTGACAATAATTTTGAGACAGAGGGAGTACTTAGTTAATTCAAGCGTATGTCTTCATATATGCTAATCATGTATCATACTATCTTATAATGCATAAATGACTACTAAAATTAGAAACTCTTAAAATTCAGCATTGCTTATTATAGTAAGATTCAATAGTTTGCACATAATTAAAACACAATTAATGTGGTCAAGATATTTAATGTAATCAGTTAATTAACTGGTCAATAAATACAATTAATGCAGTTATTAAAACACCCTTACATAAAAAAATACAAATTATCAAGCATATTGTACAAGTAACTAAAACACAATTATTAAATTTCACTAATACAAATAATAAAGCACATTATACAAATATTCAATTCCGAACGGGCAACGGGCCAAAAGGGCTCGAGCCCGAACGGCCATGGGATAAACGAAATTCTTGATATCCGTAAATTAAAATTGTCAAAAAAAAAAAAAAAAAAAAAAAAAAAAAAAAAAAAAAAAAAACTGAAATTTATAATTCACCGGAAAATTTTATTTTCAAGGTACCCTCCGCTGCAACGCGCGGGTACCCTGCTAGTTTAATCTTGATATTCTGATAGTAAATTTTCTTTTCTTTTCAAGCGATGTGATGTCTTGAGTTTAATGTTGTATATCAACAATATTTCATTATACTTTCAACATTTTGTGATTAATATATATTTTACCGGGGTAATCCTCTTTACTAAAAAAATAAATAAATAAATAAATAAATAAAATTCCTCTGGCTAAATTTAACTTCTTTTGATTAACAATTTATTTGAAGCAACAAAAGTAAGTAATATATAAAGGGGAAATGATGTCTACTTTATAAAGTAGGAAAGTTGTCTACTTTCCTTTGTAAAGGAAGGAGAAGACATGTATTTGTGATATAACGAAAGAGCTTAATTATAAATATTTTTAAATTTTTACAAAAGAAAGTAGGCAACTTTTCTACTTTATAAAATATGCATCATTTCCCCATATATAAATTAGCTAAGGCATAGCCTATCCAAACCCCCCCAAAAAATACAAATGGCACCCCTCCCCCCCTTTTTTTTACCTTTTTAAAATTTTTATTTATTTTTTTATCTTTTTATTTTTATAATTTTGTTTATATCAAAAAACTATAAACCTGAAAGTGCGGAACATAAAATATAAAGTTTAATAAGTCAAACGCTTAAAACTGTCAGAAATACGGAACAGAAACTGACAAAAAATTGTATTATACTGAAAACAAATAGGGGACAAACAGAATCTTTGACCAAACCCCCTGATTTGACATCATAGGGGGGTTGTATAGTGTCGCCCATTAGCTAAATGATCTTGAATCATTGTTTGTTTATCCGAAAACATGTGGTGGTACTTCATTCTAATTTGGAGAAGTCAATTTTTTGTTTTGGTCGCTATATATAACTCGCTACCTGATGACTAAGCCGCTTTTTTTTTGGTCTCGACATATAAATCGCGACCTGATGAGTAGGCCGAGTTAGGGTTTCTTTCTTTATCTTTTTTTTTTGTTCAAGTGGATAAAATGGTGACACGTGTTAAGTTTGTTGGTCGCTATGGTTCCTTCGCGACCAACCGGTCCATCTATGTAATTTACAAAGAACCGGTCCTCTACTTATCACGTGTATCGGACAGGGTCCATCTACGTAATTTTCGCTTTCGTAAATTACAAGTCTTGAAAAAATAATACAACCCGTACATCTTTGGGCCAACAAAGGTTTACTGTCTAAGAATTAAAGTAGCATACCACATGGTATAGTGGACTAGTGGAGACCAACAACATTATCGTCAAATTAATTAGCGTCACGTCATTATTTTTTACACCATGATCTACATTACCACCAACAAGGTGTCATTAGACTATCAACTTCATCACCCAAACTTAAATATATCTCATGTTTAACACAAACGTACCCCACAATACAACCACACACAAAAATAAAAGAAAAGAAGTCGGTCTTTCGACCGGCCGATCAACTTAATTGTGCTCAAAATGAACCATAGACTCGTCGTGGGGTTGGAGGTTTTTAAAGTCGACATTGTCATAGGAGAAAAGATGCGTCTTGAAGGTCTCTATTACACATTACTAAAATTAACCAAAATGTAGGGTAAATGCTATAGAATAGCAACGAACTTACTGATTTGTCCCGGATTGGATAATCTACAAATTTATTACCGATTTGACTAATTTTTTCTAAAGTTTTGTCCTAATAATAACAACCCCGTCAGTATTTGTGACAACGTTAGTCCTTTAACCAAACAAGCGTTTGCAAAATTAGTCCTTTTACAAACGTTCGTTTTGTTTTTCATTTTTGAGCGTTTGCAAAATTAGTCCTTTTACTAACGTTCGTTTTGTTTTTCATTTTTGGTCCTTTTGATTATTGTTATTATTCTAAAAAATTCAAAAAAATTTATAAAAATTATAAAAACTTATAAAAATGCGAAAAAAATTTAAAAATTCGAAAATTTTTGAAAAATTTGAAAAAATTTATAAAAATTCGAAAAAACTTATAAAATTAGAAAAATTTATCAAAATTCGAAAAAATTCAAAAAATTTGTAAAATTCGAAAAAATTTATAAAAATTCGAAAAAATTTATAAAGATTCGAAAAAACTTATAAAATTAGAAAAATTTATAAAAATTATAAAAACTTATAAAAATGCGAAAAAAATTTAAAAATTCGAAAATTTTTGAAAAATTTGAAAAAATTTATAAAAATTCGAAAAAACTTATAAAATTAGAAAAATTTATAAAAATTCGAAAAAATTTATAAAAATTCGAAAAATTCGAAAAAATTTATAAAAATTCGAAAAAACTTATAAAATTAGAAAAATTTATAAAAATTCGAAAAAATTTACAAAATTTGTAAAATTCGAAAAAATTTATAAAAATTCGAAAAAATTTATAAAATTAGAAAAATTTATAAAAATTCGATAAAATTTATAAAAATTCGAAAAAACTTATAAAATTAGAAAAATTTATAAAAATTCGAAAAAATTTACAAAATTTGTAAAATTCGAAAAAATTAATAAAAATTCGAAAAAATTTATAAAAATACAAAAACTTATAAAAATCGAAAAAGTTTTCAAAAAAATTTCAAATTTTTCAAAAATTTTTGAATTTTTAAAATTTTCGTATTTTTAAAATTCGAAGTATTCGAATTTTTCAAAATTTTTCGAATTTTATAAGTTTTTCGAATTTTTTGAATTTTTAAAAAAATTCGAATTTTTTAAATTTTTTCGAAGTTTTTAAAATTTTTTCGAAGTTTTCAAAAATTTTTGAATTTTTAATTTTTTTTTTCGAATTTTTATAAGTTTTTGAATTTTTATAAATTTTTTCGAATTTTTATAAATTTTTTAGAATTTTACAAATTTTGTAAATTTTTTCGAATTTTTATAAATTTTTCTAATTTTATAAGTTTTTTCGAATTTTTATAAATTTTTTCAAATTTTTTAAATTTTTTCGAATTTTTATAAATTTTTCTAATTTTATAAGTTTTTTCGAATTTTTATAAATTTTTTCGAATTTTACAAATTTTTTAAATTTTTTCGAATTTTTATAAATTTTTCTAATTTTATAAGTTTTTTCGAATTTTTATAAATTTTTTCGAATTTTTATAAATTTTTCTAATTTTATAAGTTTTTTCGAATTTTTATAAATTTTTCTAATTTTATAAGTTTTTTCGAATTTTTATAAATTTTTTCGAATTTTTATAAATTTTTTCGAATTTTACAAATTTTTTAATATTTTTCGAATTTTTATAAATTTTTCTAATTTTATAAGTTTTTTCGAATTTTTATAAATTTTTTCAAATTTTTCAAAAATTTTCGAATTTTTAAATTTTTTTCGCATTTTTATAAGTTTTTATAATTTTTATAAATTTTTTTGAATTTTTTAGAATAATAATAATAATCAAAAGGACCAAAAATGAAAAACAAAACGAACGTTAGTAAAAGGACTAATTTTGCAAACGCTCAAAAATGAAAAACAAAACGAACGTTAGTAAAAGGACTAATTTTGCAAACGCTTGTTTGGTTAAAGGACTAACGTTGTCACAAATACTGACGGGGTTGTTATTATTAGGACAAAACTTTAGAAAAAATTAGTCAAATCGGTAATAAATTTGTAGATTATCCAATCCGGGACAAATCAGTAAGTTCGTTGCTATTCTATAGCATTTACTAAAATTACCCAAAATGTATTCAAACTTTGAAATTTATTAGTCAATATTACATTTTATAAGATAATAAACATAAAAGATGTAAACACATATATAAAACATGGGTCATGTTATAGGGACCCTCCCTATGGGTCAACCGTACAAATCGCGAAGCACACAGTACAAACGCTCGATGCGTGCAATGATTTGAAACCCTCCCTATAGAGGGTCCGGATAAACTGCCCTATAAGGCTGGACACAGTCGTTAACCCAAGCGACTTGGGTCACCGGCTGCGACGTCAGCTTTCTCTCTCCGGCGACCAGAAGCGACCAAAGTGCCACAGTCGATAACCGATTTTTTTTTCCCTCTTAATCAAACATTAAAAAAAAAACTTAAAATTCATTAATAATAAAAACATTACAATACTAAATTAAAAATACGATAGCGATTACAAATGTAAACTAATCATCTAAATTGTAGCGAGCTTTGATTTCTGCCTTAAGCTGCCTAAGATGATTTTGGTGATTTTCAGGCAAAGTTGGGTCAATTTTGGAGTAGTAGAAGATCAAATCTTGGTTCTTGTTTGATTTTTCCATGATTTCGACTTGTTTTCGTTGAAGTTCTATTTTCTCTCTTTTCATGGCCAGCTCTTCTTGCTTCATCTTCAGATACTCATCTTCAATGACCTTTTTTTTTCCCTCTTTTGACGGCTTCGATTTGAAGAAGTTCCTGGTTAGCGAAGCTACAAACGATTGTGGTGGATCATGAGAGGAGGACGATGATTTCTTCCTGGCTGCGTTACGACCTTCTGGTCGTGATTCTCTAGTATCTTCTTCATCTTCAGAATCATCGACGACTTGAAAATTCAAGGGACCTTGTGTTGACCCCGAGGTTGTTGTAGAGCCCTTTGTTTTCTTCCGACTATTCGTTCGGATAGCATCCCCCTCCGTCTTCCAAGCATCATGATGCCTCAAGATTTTCCAACATTCCTCCAAGTTGAAATCATGACCGTAAATCAAACGGTATTCTCTCAAAGCTTTCTCCCTATCATCAACATCATTCTCACCACTACCATAGTTAAGCTTGATATTATCCAGGATAGCAGCAAAATTTCCAACCCTACTCCGAATCCGATTCTTCCATTTGCTGTTGATAGAGTCGTAGTTTCTTAATGAACCGGTTTCTTTATGAAAATACGCTATCACCTCCTCCCAAAAGCGGTGCCTGTTAATAGCGTTTTCTCGCTTGGAATTTTCCGACACAAAAACTCAAGCTTTACAAAGTGCGATCTCTTCCTCCTTTGTCCATGATGCCTGTTTTTGGGACGGTTCGGCCTTCTTGCCTTTGTCCTTCGCCTTTGTAGCACGTCATGAAGCGGTCCTTGGTTTGACGGGTGATGTCTCTTCGATATCGTCATCGTCTTCAACATGGTACGAACCGTGGTACGAACCATGGTACGAGTCATGGTAAGAGCCGTGACCCGAACCTTGCCCTATCGACGCATCTTGCCCCATAAAATCCTCAAAATCCATATCAAGATTAACATCCCGAAGCGGGGAATAATCTTGATACGGTTGGGGAGATTGCAAGAAATCTATGTTAGGCCGATACGACGACCCACTTGGTTCTTGGTGATAATCCGTATTAGGACGATACTGTGGAACATATAGACGATTAACGTAAAACATGTTTTGATTTTGGTTGGGTTGTGGTAGTCGTGATGAATATTCAAAAGAGGGTGCACGAAATCGGATACCCCGTTGTTGTAGTGGTGTTATGCTCGTTAGTTCGAAGTTGTTTTCCGACGAGAAATTTAAATTCAGGGCATTTTGGGGTAGTCGGGATCGTTGGTCTTGTTGGGTTCGTCAGTACCCAAGAAAACTTAAAACAAGATTTGAACACAAATTAACCAAATATTAACTTAAACCGGGAACAATTCAAGTCACTGAGAGAACAGTCTCTCAGTGAGTCATCTTCAGGATGCTTAAGGCGAATTCAAGAAGAAGGATTCACTTCTCAGGAAGGCGGTACTCCCTGAGTAGAACTTAAGCCGAAGAAGAAGATGATGGTTCAGTGAGTTTTGGACAAGAACTCACTGAACCCCAGTCTCCTCAACAACATTAAAGTGATTGAAGACTGAGGAACCAATGCCTGAAGAATAGGCGGGAACAAAAGGGAAGGATCTGAGAAGATAAAAGTGTCAGACCAAACACTCTTATCTTGTCAGATACCAACCTTCCCTATTGCGGCTAAAAGTCATGGAGTGTCAGCCAACAACTCCCAAAGTCTTATTAGCCCATTCCTATTGGTTCTTGAAAATGACAATTACTATTTGTAATTGTGAGACACGCTACCTCAACAACTTGCAATATTTTAATCACTTATACTTAGATTACTTGTGTATAAATAGATCAGATGGAGAGAAGTTAAGTGTGCTTTGTATATTGAAAGCTTAGAACTTTTACAAAGTAACTTCTCTCCTACAAAGAGTATACAACTCACTGAGATAGCTCAGTGGGTATATTGTTACCACTCAAGCAAAACTTGAGTTTCGATAGGAGACACCATAAACCCTTGTCTATTCAATCCCAAGTGTTTGTTCCGCAAAATACTTGGGTAATAGATTCTTGGAATTATTTCTAATAAGAATTTAAACGTTGAAAAATATTGTGTTCTTTATATTCACGTATTATAACTGTTAGAAATATTCTTTGCATTGATCTCAGTCATAAGCTCACTTAGTTTAACTTAATTGTTATTACTCGGTGTGCTAAGGGAACAACAAGTGGTATCAGAGCATCTGGTTTATAAAACCTTTCAAAAACCCAGAGTGCTCCAGGTTTTTAAAACCAAGATCCTAAAATGACTGATACCAATGTACCCCAGTTAGTCGATAAAAAGGGTGGCAGCTATTCTGCTGTAGCACCCAGACTTGAGGCTGGCAAATTTAGCAAATGGAAAAAACGTATGATTTGCTATTTAAGTGGGATGGAACCCTACTACATCGCTTGTATCAAGGATGGCCCATTTGTTCCAAAAACTGCTGCAGGGCTAATTAAGCCTGAAGCTCAATGGACCATAGATGAGAGGAGGGTGGTCAATCAGGACCATCGCCTGAAAAGCATCCTTATATCATGTCTTCCTGACGATATAATGGAATCAGTCATCAACTGTTCTACAGCCAAGCAAACTTGGGATGACTTGGTAAATAGCTTTGAGGGTCCCTCAGATACCAAGGAAAATAGGGTCATGGACCTTAAACTTGAGTACAATACTTTCAGGGCAAAGGACTTTGAAAGTCTCTCTCAGACCTACACCAGATACATGACTTTGATAAATGAGCTATCAAATGATGGTGTAACTTTATCTAAGCATGAGACTAATGTTGGCTTTGTCAACAGTCTCCCTGAGAAGTGGCTCAACTTCTCACAAGGCCTAAGGAATGCTAACCACATTCAGACCCTTGAGCTCCCTGAAATTTATGGGAAGTTTGTCTATGAAAACAACTTGATCTCAAGGAGATACCCTGACTCAAAAGCTCTTGAGTCCAAAAAGGCCTTAACCTCCACACCCATATCAACTGCTTTCTATTCTAATGGTGTTGTGCAGGATTTCCAAGAGGATTCTGAAGAAGAAATTGATGAAAGGACTGGTGAGGAGTACCTGAACGACTTGAACTTGGAATTCCAAGAAAGGGCACTCCTTGCTAGTTCAAGACGTTTCATCAAAAGAAATCAGTCCAACTTTACAAAACCAAAAGCAAATGAGACCACTGAATGCTTTAAATGTGGTAAAAAGGGTCATTTTGCTAGGGACTGTTATTCTAAAACTATCTCAAAACCCTCTTACAAATTCTCAGAAACTAGCAAGTTTCAACCTAAAATGTTTCAGTCCACCCAACAATTTCAAAACAAGGGTCAAAAGGATTTTGAAACAAAATATAGGAAAATCAAAGCTAAACTTTCACTTCTTGAAACTAACCCCATATTGCATCAGGTTGCTCAAACATCTAAACCTATTCAGACAAAGAACAAGGTATTAGTAGCTTAAGCATATGATTGAGATGAAGAAGAGGTTTCCTCAGATGAGGAAATAAGAGTTAGTGCACTGATGACACTTTCTGAAGAGGATCAGGTGGCTGTTGGAAAAAGCCATGCTAGGAATGGAGAGTGGGTCAACATCACCCTGAAGAAGGTAACTACCTTACTTTCTATGGATGATGATTCTGATTGGCAGTCTTACATGAATTATATTTGTGTTGATCTAAAGTTTGTTGAGGAACAAAGGCTTAACCTGTTTTCAAAATATAACAATATTGTGTCAGAATTGAATAAATGTAGAGATGAACTGCTTGCACTGAAACAAGCCAAATTAGAATCTATAACTCTACAAATTCAGAACACTGAAATTTTGAAACAAAACCAAGCCCTTCAAACAGAACTTAAAAAAGAAAAGGCTGTTATTGAAAGTTGGACCAAAAAGAACCCTAAGGTCTTTGATACTGTTGGCTTAATTCCTAAGATAACTATAAGAATTGACCACCTCACTGAAACCTCCAGTGAGAGTCCCAGTGAAATGACATTTGTTCCAGCTGGCTTATCCTTTGAACAAGAGATGAAACCCAAGTCAAATGACTGGATTGTCAGGGACAACCCAGTCAGTAAGTTGCCAAACTTTGAGACTGGAAACATCTTGCTCCCTGAAAGTCAGGCTCTGAAAGGTATGCTTGGACTCTTTGACCAACTTAGTATTTCTGATCCAATCAGTGAGCATGAATCAGAATCAACTCCTCCACTCCCTCCACTAAATACCCTTCAGGGTGCTGCACCAAGCTCTGACCTCCTACCAATGGTCTTCTCACCATACTCTCCAAAGGAGAGATCAGGAAAGGGAACTACCATCCTGAAGAGACCAACCCTTGATGTCTCAGTAAATACTGATGACTCATCAACTTCATTCCCTTCTGAAGTAACAACCCAAAGCCCTGATTCAAAATTTGATCAGTTGGCTGAAATGGTCAGGAAGCTGGGAGAGAAGATTACATCTTCTGAGAAACCTTCTCAATCCAAGAAGGAACAAAAACCAGCTTCCTCAAAGACCAAACCCAAACCCACAAAACCCCTGAAAAGATGTGAACTGTGCAACTATACGAATCATCTCACTGATGATTGCTATAGAGTCCTTTATTGCATGATTTGCAAAAAGAAAGATCACAGGACCTCTGATCATAAACAATGCTCAGTCATGTCAAACTTTTCAGGACTTAAGGCTCAGTGCCTGAACTACCCTTCTGATTCTAAGCAGAAACAGAAGCAAAAGGCCAAGCCTTTTCCACCTTGCCCATTATGTGGATTCAATGACCATCATCCTGAGGATTGTCAAATTGACAAACACTGTGAATCTAGTGAAAGTTCCACTCAGAAATCCTCAGGAAAAGAGAAGGTCATTCAGTCAAGAAGAGGAATGAATAAACAATCCTCTCAGACTACTGAGGCTATCCCTGCGACTAAATGCAAAACATGTGGTAGCTCAGTCCACTCAACCACTGACCATTAATCAATTAATACTTTCATAAAGACCTACAAAACCAAACCCTCCATGAAATGGAGTCCTAGAAAGAACTGACCCAGTTTACTATTTGTGCAGAGGCATGCTAGGAATCCTATTTGGCATCTAGACAGTGGATGTTCAAGGAGCATGACTGGTGTTAAGGAGTGTCTGCACAAATATGTGGAAGAACCAGGACCCAAAGTGATATTTGCTGATAATTCATCATTTCTCACTGAAGGTTATGGTTCAGTAAACTGCAATGGTATTGTCTTTACTAGGATAGCTTATGTAAATGGTCTTAAGTACAATATGATCAGTGTCAGTCAACTATGTGATGCAAAATATATAGTTCAGTTTGATGATAAGCAAGGAACCATCTTCAATGCAAATAAGGAAATTGTCCTCATTGCACCAAGAAGACAAGATGTTTATGTATTAGACATGTCCAGTCTAACTCAGGATGGAACTTGTCTCTTTATTAAGGCCACTGATACACTCAACTGGCTTTGACATAAGAGACTCTCCCACCTGAACTTTAAAAACATAAACAATCTTGTAAAACAAAACAAGGTCCTTGGCTTACCATCACTTGTGTTTTCAAAGGATAAACCATGCTCAGCTTGTGAAAAAGGTAAACATCACAGAGCATCCTTTAAAACCAAAGCCAACTTTTCCATCAGGAACTGCCTACATCTTCTCCATATGGATCTATTTGGACCTGTCAGTCCAAGGTCTATTAACCATGAGAAGTATACTCTGGTCATAGTGGATGAATACTCTAGATACACTTGGGTATTCTTCCTGATCAAAAAGAGTCAGGCAGCTGAAACAATCATGTCCTTTGTCAGGAACATTGAAAATCAAAATGACATTAAGGTCAAACAGACTAGAACTGACAATGGGACTGAGTTCAAAAATTATGAACTTGAATGTTTCTGTGATGAGAAAGGTATCTCCCAAAACTTTTCCTCTCCATACACACCTATACAAAATGGTGTTGCTGAAAGGAAAAATAGAACACTCATTGAAGCTGCTAGGACAATGCTAAGTGGATCAGTCCTTTCCAAACATTTTTGGACTGATGCAGTCAAAACTGCCTGTTATACACAAAACAGATCCATCATTGTCAAGAGACATGGGAAAACCCCATATGAGTTATTCAAAGGAAGAATCCCTGACATCAGCTACTTTCATGTCTTTGGGTGTAACACCCCAACCCGGCAAGGGTAGAAGTGTCACGAAAATGGTGACATATCAAAGGCAAGCATAACATACGACTTACATAATACAATTGGTTTACAATGTTACAAAGGAAATATACCAAATCTACGTAGTCATACATAAATGAATACTAAAACTAAGGTATCGTCTTCATAAGCTAATCTCTCATCCCAAAGCAAACCCAAGCTCCTGGCTTCCTACTAAAACCTGCCGCAGGAAAAGAAATGCGGCTGAGCTTAAAAAGCCCAGTGAACAGATATATAATAAACGGAAACAAAAGCAAATGGAAATGAACAGACATATCATAATGAATGAGATATAGGAAAAGGAAATAAAGAGTAAGGTTTAGGACAGTAATCCACCACGAGCCCAAACAAATCAAATCACATCATATCGTAACCATAATCTTCAAATCATATAGAGGGGAGTCCTCATTCTTCAAATGGAGTAGCGAGCTCCCAAATTTTGTGAAAGACGTGGATTGCACCCATCATCAGTCACCAAATACAAATATATCAAATTCACAAATCAAATCAAATCTAGGATGCATCCATACGCCCCCCGAACATATCATATTGGCCATATCAAATCATATCATAGTGAGCTCATATCAAATCAAAATGGGGACGGTGTGGTTAATCACTCTGACCACACAAGAGTCATGCCATTGGTGCATCAATGACACGGCCATGTTACCTTCATGGCTAGGAAACAAATTTTGGCTCGTAGTATCAAACTGGGGTCAAAGTCAAAGGTTCATATCAAAGCAAAGGTTCATATGGTCATAATCATAGTCCAAATCTCCAGGTTCACATCAAAGGTTCATTTGTCAAAGTTCAAATGCCAAAGGTTCATATAAGAGGTTCAGAAATAAAAGGTTCATATCAAAGTGTAGGGAACATAGCAATGGCTTAGGAAACCCTAATACGAATCAAAATAAGAGACCGAAGGCTCCTCATTCAAAGAGCAGAATATCTGTACCTTATTCCAAAGCAAAGCACAATCAAAATGAATAAGATGCAAAGGAATCAGGTCCTCACCTTCTTCACACCTAGAGGGGTAGAAAAGAATTACAAACCTTTCCATATTTAGTAACTTTCCATTTTTGGCAGGTTTCCATATTTAGAAAGTTTCCATTTTTAGTAATATGGAGTAACATACTTAGGTAAATCATCATTTCTGGAATTAGGGTATCTTTTATCATATTTTCATAATTGGTCTTTAAGAATTCACAATTTACACTTTATACCCCTTATTACAAAAGTTACACTTTTAACCTTCAATTATTCATAGTTACACATTAAACCCTTAATTTATCAATTTTACACAATGGTCACTTATTTTATCATGTTATATGAATGTATCCTCAATTTTATAGAATTTACACAATAGGTCCCTCTAGTTTACAAAGTTACATATTTAGTCCATTAATTTACAATTTCAACTTTATATTATTTATAATTACATATTAATCCAGTAAATCACCAAATTAACACATAACCCCCTGAATATATTAAAATACTCAAAACAGCACTAACTTTCCAGAAATTACAAGTTTAGTCCCTCCATTTAATTATTTTCTAAATCGAACCAATATTAAACCCTAAAAACATTTTAATCCTTTAAAATACAAAAATGACACTAGACCCCCTCCTCTTATATTTTATACAGTCAGTACATGTCCCAAAATAAGTTCTAAAAATAACCCTTGAGTTTTAAAAGTTACAAAACTCACCCAAAACAATTTAAACAAATCGTATAACACTTTAATTAGCCAAAACCCTAACCCTAAAAATACAAATCATTACCCCATCATTATACCATCATTTAATACTCATTAAATAGCCAAGAACAAGCCCTAATCCTCAAACCCTAATCGAATTACATTTTTATTTCTTTTTCTTCTTAATTTCTTTAAATCGGTAAAAACCAAATAAATCAAAATGATTATGCTTGGCCTTAACAATTCAAAATAACATTTTTCCTAGGTTAATATGATCATATAGAGTCCAAATAAAATAAATATGAAGCCTCAAAAATTCGGATTGAATTATTTAGGGTTTATACACGTTTTTAAGATTTAATTCACAAATAAATTGGTAGATCATGCATGGATCGATTTTAACATTTTATTTGATGTTCTTAACATATATAGGGTCTGAGAAAAATACCAAATCAAGATTTGAACGTGTGGAATGAGGTGTACGAATTCTTTTGTACGCGATTAGCCAAAACGGGTCAAAAATCACCACGACTTCAAAAACGATCTAAAAATCATGAAACCAATTTTCACAGGTCACATATGATGTGAGGAACACAAGAAAAATAAGAGACGAATTTTAAAAAGGTCGAGTGAATCAAAACGAATTATACCTCTTTTGTATGTCGCGACTTACAAAAATTCACCACGATCGATTCGAACGATGAACACCTTCACAATGATTTTTCTAGTACTCCTTGGATGATGCTTGAACTCAGAAAAATGGTCTAGGGATTTTAGAATGTCGAATGGAGGTTGTGGGAATTCTTTTGTGTGTTCTTATCTAATCGGTATTAGGGTTTTGCAAGAAAAGGATGTGATTTGATTTTAAAAATGGAATGCCGTGTGATTAGGGGGAGGGTTAGACCAGAATTTCGGCCAAAATGGTTGGAAATAAGTTGGGATTTATTTACTTCCTATTTTCGATACTTTCCTTAATTACAAAAATCATTTAAATCCATATATATCCATACGGTTCACATAGGGGTATTTTGGTAATTTTACCACTTGTATAAATGTTAAATGAAGTTCTTAAAATTATTTGGGATCATAACTTGTGCATTGTTAGAAGTTTGGAATTTATTTGATACTTTATAAGCTTTTAATTTAGTTTTCAATTTGTAGGGGCAATTTGGTCTTTTTGCACATTTTAGATTTTTAGGGTTTTACAACTCTTCCCCTCTAAAAAAAAATTTTCGTCCTCGAAAATTGAAGTCACAAGTTAAACGAAGTCGTAGCAAGTCGCAAAGGATCATCACAACCCTTCTCACACCCGATGAGGTTCTTCCAAAAAGATATTCAGACCAAATAGTTTCTCATGACCCGAATCAAAATGAGGTAGGTTCAAAATTTCTCAGAAGGAAACAGAATAAGTTGATTTCTGATCGAAAGGTCCATGCAACATAAAATGGAGGATAGGTGAATCTTCAGGAGGCTCATAGGGAATACGAACAAGATTTTAAATCAAATTTACGGTTTCAACAGTAGAGAGCTCTACGAAGAGTTTAAGATTTATAACTGAGGTCAACAGAATGCAAAACGAGAGTTCAACTCAATCAGATATCTAATGAATGAAAGCAAAGTATACGCATAGGTAGAATGAACCTAAAGTCTCACTAATCACGGATAATCCAACGAAATCAAATTCTAAACTTCTTAGGTACTCCCCAAGATATCCTATGCCCACAACAAGTGCACGTTATATGATGTAAGTATTATCACGTTGGCCAGACGTCTTAATACTGGCATCATATAATTATGCCCTCATGATGGTCATACTTTATCTCAAGTCGCAATCACAACCACCTATCTTAATCCACCTAGTACTTCTACAGTCTCAGAGGTCAACCACATCAAGAGCCATAGTCCAGAGGAAAAACAAAACTATTCGAAAGAGTATCAAAATCCCAGATTGCCTAGCAGAATTGAGGTACGCCGTCGCAAGCACCATATCTTCCACAAGTTACCCAAAATCTCTCAAACGAAGCCATAGCCGAACATACGAAAATGAACACAAACCGAATTGCTCCTAGGAACTTAAATTATCAGAGGGTCTTATTACTATATAACGAAACTTAAGAGAGTCAACGGAATGCAAATTAGTCGCCAAGAACTTTGGTCTTCATAGAATCAATTCTTCCAAACATAAAGGGTCTGTTTCAAAATTCGCTCATTCAACACCTCCAATCTTTCCAAGTCCTGTTAATCTGTCTTCGTCTGTCCATCAATCGGGAAGTGAAACCAAAATCGGAAACTGGTGTTTGGGTCGTCGAGCCTCCTGCAGTTCTTTTTGGAAGGTGATAGAGTGTTGTGGATTTCTGGCACGATCTTTCAGTCTCTCCATCATACAGTCTGCTTCCGTTCTCAATTCATCTTAGTACAACCAAGATGAATAGGGAAGTGAGACTGTACGTCTTCATCAGCTCCAGGTTCGCCATTTTGACTGGATCGTCTTCTTCTGCATCGCCAACCTTCTGCCTTATAAAGAACGTCTTCACTCTTCAGGGTAGCCGCCATTGTTGTCAACTCCAAGTCAAGCAGTGAATTAACTCTTCCGACATGTTTCTAGTTGTCCTGCTGCATACGAAAAACCTTCTGTGCTACAATGGAGTACCACCGAGTCTCTTCCTGATTTATCCCAAACTTGTTTCGCCCGAGGGTAAGGAAACTAACTTTTATTTCAGCTTTTCTAAAACTCCATTCTAAATCGAACTAAGTTGTTTCTCTCTGTTCACGAAATTTTCTCAATGGTATCATAAGTTGCAACATCTTCCAGCATTCTTCTGCAAGGTTCAAAAGGTTTCAGTTCTCCATTCTGTTATTAGTCTTGACCACATGGCGATAGTTTTCAAAACTTGTGGGATTTAAAGAGATATCCTCGATTAAGAACATCGTTGCCTCTACAAATATCAATTTCTCAGAATGTACCAATGACCGTCGGATTTCTAGCGAAGTGTAAAGATGATTTTCATGTTCTTCCTCGTCTCCGAACGTACTATTAAGTCATACAATGACCATTTGTCTAAGTACTCACGAGAAAACATCATTTATCAAATTCGCAAAAACAATCAGAGCTTTAGCTAATACTATTAGCGTCACTAATCGTCATAGCAGTCTTTTACGAATACTGAAAGCGATTCCAAG
This sequence comes from Artemisia tridentata subsp. tridentata, assembly GCA_021014915.2. Classification (NCBI taxonomy): domain Eukaryota; kingdom Viridiplantae; phylum Streptophyta; class Magnoliopsida; order Asterales; family Asteraceae; genus Artemisia; species Artemisia tridentata. The sequence continues at coordinate 303,951,167 of CP139508.1, forward strand.
GATAAGATCTATTCATCAGAAGGAAAACTGCGCGCTCTGAAATTAAACAAGCACATAATTGTTTCAGGGTGGAGGAATATTGGTTCCTAACGGTAATACGGTTCAGCTTCCATACATATTTCCAGTACCATCCTTCTTTATCGCGAATGAAAACTAAAGCCTGCCCAGAAGATATACTTAAGTAAACTCACTTCCTGGTCTTCGGTTACTGCTCTTCCCGGTTGCTCTAGTCAATTGGTATGATCCGAAAGACATCTTCGCTTAGTGACTAGAATCTCTCAGTATCATGTCAAATCTTACTTCATACTCCGGTGGAAAACTTGGTGATCCAACAGGGATTATATTCAAGAAGTTCAGGGTGCCCGAATAACGTTTAGTACAAGGTTCATGTTCAAAGAGTTCAAGCGCCAAAAGCTTCTAAGATAAGGTTTAGTCGTTGAAATACGAAATGGTTTCTAGGAAAACTTCAGTACTCGAAACAACATATCTGTAAGGGATGCCAAAACAAATGTGGAAAGTTAAAGTTCTGGCTTATATAGCTGAGATGAGTCCTAACAGATTTACAAAGGTGAAGAACGCATCGCACAAAATTTATTTCAAACATTTCTCAAATCTTATTCGGGAAAATTCTCATAATTCAACGGAGGTACATGAAACGTTAATGCCATAAGAAATTCGAGATAAAATTCTAAACAATACAGCTACTAGACTCCTAACTCCATGTTTAGATTGGTTTACTTGCAGTATATTCCAAGTCTGAATCCTTCTCCTCTTCCTCGCTGATCCATCCGTTCCGGTTCCCTTCTGGCTGGGGAAGTGGTTGACTTGCAAAACCCTCATAAGTGTCTCTTCCTTCATCTTCTATGCGGTCCACAAATCCGTACAAATTGCGAGGTTCGACTCGCACCACTCCTCCTTCTTCTGAAAACCTGGGGCATCTTCCCTGGTATCTAGTTACAATGCCCTCTCCATCTTTTACTTCCGCCCCGTGCAGCTGTTCTTCCGTCCCACTTATATTCATGATGGTCCTCCTTTCTTCGATCCGGCCCGGCCACATCCTAGTGGGGATCAATATCCTCTTGGCAATCCTCCTCAATTTTCCGATCCTCTTTCGGCCGATGGCGAACCTAGTTGTCCAACGATATCTGCGGCGTGCTGGAGGTGCCATGCTGAAAATGACATAAACGATACTAGGTATTAAAATTCGGTAGGTGTCAAAATTTACTCGAAACTCAAGAAATTCACGTAAAATATCATCGAATGAGCGATCGGTCAACATTAATCATTCAATCAAGCAGATCGGCAACGCAAATCTTATTATTCGGAAATGAGATGAGAATATCCTTATACTCGTAGTTATGAACTACAAGACTTCTCGCAAGGACATGGATGGGTGAAACAAAATCAAATAGTGTCGGAAGATTCATAGATACTTATCAAAAGCAAAATACAATTAAGAGGATACATCAAGTACGCCATTGCCATGGGGATTCTCAGAATGATCGAAGTGGCATCAAAATGATTAACGAAAGGATCAGAGGTCAGAGTCAAAATCTGAAGATAAGGATCAATTAGTGTCAGGCAATTACTATGCAATTTCCAAAGCTTTCCAGAATTAATCAGGTTCAAATTTTCAGGTGGTGCAAGGTGTGAGCTTTCAATTTCCGAGAGTGATATCAACAGGATCTAACCAAAAGCAAGGCACGAATCAGAGTGATGCGGAAGCAATGATACTTAAACAAATGCCTTATAGTCTACCCATTCCTCACTGGTCAAAACTTAGGTTCCTATGGGAAATCCTAAAGCAATGTTCAAAGGTTGACTTACGAGCGCCTACAGGGAACACTTAGTGGTCCTAACTTACACAGGTCAAGGGTAAATGTATTACGAAATCGCAAACCTGGCTCTGATACCATAATTGTAACACCCCAACCCGGCAAGGGTAGAAGTGTCACGAAAATGGTGACATATCAAAGGCAAGCATAACATACGACTTACATAATACAAATGGTTTACAATATTACAAAGGAAAATATACCAAATCTACATAGTCATACATAAATGAATACTAAAACTAAGGTATCGTCTTCAAAAGCTAATCTCTCATCCCAAAGCAAACCCAAGCTCCTGGCTTCCTACTAAAACCTGCCGCAGGAAAAGAAATGCGGCTGAGCTTAAAAAGCCCAGTGAACAGATATATAATGAACGGAAACAAAAGCAAATGAAAATGAACAGACATATCATAATAAATGAGATATAGGAAAAGGAAATAAAGAGTAAGGTTTAGGACAGTCATCCACCACGAGCCCAAACAAATCAAATCATATCATATCGTAACCATAATCTTCAAATCATATAGAGGGGAGACCTCTCAGATAATCAGATAATATGAGGGGTGTCCTCATTCTTCAAATGGAGTAGCTAGCTCCCAAATTTTGTGAAAGACATGGATTGCACCCATCATCAGTCACCAAATACAAATATATCAAATTCACAAATCAAATCAAATCTAGGATGCATCCATACGCCCCCCGAACATATCATATTGGCCATATCAAATCATATCATAGTGAGCTCATATCAAATCAAAATGGGGACGGTGTGGTTAATCACTCTGACCACACAAGAGTCATGCCATTGGTGCATCAATGACACGGCCATGTTACCTTCATGGCTAGGAAACAAATTTTGGCTCGTAGTATCAAACTGGGGTCAAAGTCAAAGGTTCATATCAAAGCAAAGGTTCATATGGTCATAATCATAGTCCAAATCTCCAGGTTCACATCAAAGGTTCATTTGTCAAAGTTCAAATGCCAAAGGTTCATATAAGAGGTTCAGAAATAAAAGGTTCATATCAAAGTGTAGGGAACATAGCAATGGCTTAGGAAACCCTAATACGAATCAAAATAAGAGACCGAAGGCTCCTCATTCAAAGAGCAGAATATCTGTACCTTATTCCAAAGCAAAGCACAATCAAAATGAATAAGATGCAAAGGAATCAGGTCCTCACCTTCTTCACACCTAGAGGGGTAGAAAAGAATTACAAACCTTTCCATATTTAGTAACTTTTCATTTTTGGCAGGTTTCCATATTTAGAAAGTTTCCATTTTTAGTAATATGGAGTAACATACTTAGGTAAATCATCATTTCTGGAATTAGGGTATCTTTTATCATATTTTCATAATTGGTCTTTAAGAATTCACAATTTACACTTTATACCCCTTATTACAAAAGTTACACTTTTAACCTTCAATTATTCATAGTTACACATTAAACCCTTAATTTATCAATTTTACACAATGGTCACTTATTTTATCATGTTATATGAATGTATCCTCAATTTTACAGAATTTACACAATAGGTCCCTCTAGTTTACAAAGTTACATATTTAGTCCCTTAATTTACAATTTCAACTTTATATTATTTATAATTACATATTAATCCAGTAAATCACCAAATTAACACATAACCCCCTGAATATATTAAAATACTCAAAACAGCACTAACTTTCCAGAAATTACAAGTTTAGTCCCTCCATTTAATTATTTTCTAAATCGAACCAATATTAAACCCTAAAATAATTTTAATCCTTTAAAATACAAAAATGACACTAGACCCCCTCCTCTTATATTTTATACAGTCAGTACATGTCCCAAAATAAGTTCTAAAAATAACCCTTGAGTTTTAAAAGTTACAAAACTCACCCAAAACAATTTAAACAAATCGTATAACACTTTAATTAGCCAAAACCCTAACCCTAAAAATACAAATCATTACCCCATCATTATACCATCATTTAATACTCATTAAATAGCCAAGAACAAGCCCTAATCCTCAAACCCTAATCGAATTACATTTTTATTTCTTTTTCTTCTTAATTTCTTTAAATCGGTAAAAACCAAATAAATCACAATGATTATGCTTGGCCTTAACAATTCAAAATAACATTTTTCCTAGGTTAATATGATCATATAGAGTCCAAATAAAATAAATATGAAGCCTCAAAAATTCAGATTGAATTATTTAGGGTTTATACACGTTTTTAAGATTTAATTCACAAATAAATTGGTAGATCATGCATGGATCGATTTTAACATTTTATTTGATGTTCTTAACATATATAGGGTCTGAGAAAAATACCAAATCAAGATTTGAACGTGTGGAATGAGGTGTATGAATTCTTTTGTACGCGATTAGCCAAAACGGGTCAAAAATCACCACGACTTCAAAAACGATCTAAAAATCATGAAACCAATTTTCATAGGTCACATATGATGTGAGGAACACAAGAAAAATAAGAGACGAATTTTAAAAAGGTCGAGTGAATCAAAACGAATTATACCTCTTTTGTATGTCGCGACTTACAAAAATTCACCACGATCGATTCGAACGATGAACACCTTCACAATTATTTTTATAGTACTCCTTGGATGATGCTTGAACTCAGAAAAATGGTCTAGGGATTTTAGAATGTCGAATGGAGGTTGTGGGAATTCTTTTGTGTGTTCTTATCTAATCGGTATTAGGGTTTTGCAAGAAAAGGATGTGATTTGATTTTAAAAATGGAATGCCGTGTGATTAGGGGGAGGGTTAGACCAGAATTTCGGCCAAAATGGTTGGAAATAAGTTGGGATTTATTTACTTCCTATTTTCGATACTTTCCTTAATTACAAAAATCATTTAAATCCATATATATCCATACGGTTCACATAGGGGTATTTTGGTAATTTTGCCACTTGTATAAATGTTAAATGAAGTTCTTAAAATTATTTGGGATCATAACTTGTGCATTGTTAGAAGTTTGGAATTTATTTGATACTTTATAAGCTTTTAATTTAGTTTTCAATTTGTAGGGGCAATTTGGTCTTTTTGCACATTTTAGATTTTTAGGGTTTTACAAGCTACTTTCATGTCTTTGGGTGTCCAGTGTTTATTCATAATCACAAGGATCACTTAGGGAAATTTGATGCAAAAGCTGATGATGGATACCTCCTGGGATATTCACTTGTCTCAAAAGCCTTCAGAGTGTTCAACACTAGGAGACAGCAGACTGAGGAAACATTTCATGTTACCTTTGATGAGAGCACTGATGCAATCAGGTTCTCAACTGCCTCAGTAAAAGAGATAGGAATTGATAACTCTTCAAGATATCCTCCTGATGAATATCTTCCTGAAAACAATCCTTCTACTCAGTATCAAGATGATGCTAACCTCTCCTATTACATAATCCCTCACAACCTACCTAACCCAACCATCACTGAGTTTGTTGAGGCACATGCAAACACTGATGAAATTAATCAGTCTGTTCAAAATGCTCAAGAACCAAACAATCTCAGTGATCAGGTTGACACTCAAGATCCAATCAATGATCATGTGTCAACTCCAGAACCAACCCCTCCACCCAATTAGGCCTCCACAAGTTCAAATCAGTATCCAGGACCTCAGGAAAGTTGGACTAGGTCTCAGGACATTGAACTTGTCAATATTATTGGAGAGCCTACTGAAGGCATGCTCACCAAAAGCATGGCTGCTAGTCTAAGAGCAGCCTCAGCCAATGAATGCCTATTTGTGGACTTCATTTCCACAATTGAACCCAAAAGTGTTAAAGAAGCACTTACACATCCAAGTTGGGTTCAGGCCATGCATGATGAACTGGAACAATTTGACAGAAACAAGGTAATGACCTTGGTCAAATGTCCTGAGAATGTCTCAGTCATTGGCATGAAATGGGTTTTCAAAAACAAAACTGGTCTGTGGTCTGTTGAATTGGATGAGTTGGGTCAAATATTAGCGAAAAAATCAAATGTTGTGGTCCCTGGTCTGTTGAAGTCCCTGAGCCTGAGGTATGAAAGACTGACAGCAGCACCTCAGGAACTTGGTATTCCATCTCTTCTTTCTGCTTCAGCTGAACCGCCTGCCCCTTCTCAGTCTTCTCCAAGAAAGAGAAAGAAGGTTGAAGCTGAGCCTGAGATCAAGGTTCCTGGTCTTGACTGTAACAGGGCTCTCCCTGAAGGTGTTCCATTCAGGAACAATGTGGTCATTGAACAACCTGAGAGAGGTATGTTTTTCATTGATGAGTTCGGTGACCAAGCCTTTCAGAGATGGAGTGATATTGATCTATCAGGGATCAAAGCCATGCTTGGCTTTCTAATGATGGCCTCCCCACTCAAAACTTCTGAAAATGCGAGGTTTTGTCAAGATCTGAAAAGGAAAATCCGAGAGCACCCTGACCAACAAGAACTGCAGTCAAAGAAGCCTAAGCTTGAAGCCCTTGGGATTAAGTTGAACTGATGAATCTGCCTGACTACCACCACCACCACCTTTTTGTACTTAGTTTTGATAGGACTTGTAATGATATCAATAAGATGATGTTTTTATTATTTCAGTGTCCTTATTTACATTCTAGTACATTCAGTATGAGTAGAAGTCATTAGCTCACTCATTACTGATCAAAACACTTGGAATAATTTATATTCAAATAGGGGGAGATTGTTGGGTTCGTCAGTACCCAAGAATACTTAAAACAAGATTTGAACACAAATTAACCAAATGTTAACTTAAACTGAGAACAATTCAAGTCACTGAGAGAACAGTCTCTCAGTGAGTCATCTTCAGGATGCTTAAGGCGAATTCAAGAAGAAGGATTCACTTCTCAGGAAGGCGGTACTCCCTGAGTAGAACTTAAGCCGAAGAAGAAGATGATGGTTCAGTGAGTGTTGGACAAGAACTCACTGAACCCCAGTCTCCTCAACAACATTAAAGTGATTGAAGACTGAGGAACCAATGCCTGAAGAATAGGCGGGAACAAAAGGGAAGGATCTGAGAAGATAAAAGTGTCAGACCAAACACTCTTATCTTGTCAGATACCAACCTTCCCTATTGCGGCTAAAAGTCATGGAGTGTCAGCCAACAACTCCCAAAGTCTTATTAGCCCATTCCTATTGGTTCTTGAAAATGACAATTACCATTTGTAATTGTCAGACACGCTACCTCAACAACTTGTAATATTTTAATCACTTATACTTAGATTACTTGTGTATAAATAGATCAGATGGAGAGAAGTTAAGTGTGCTTTGTATATTGAAAGCTTAGAACTTTTACAAAGTAACTTCTCTCCTACAAAGAGTATACAACTCACTGAGATAGCTCAGTGGGTATATTGTTACCATTCAAGCAAAACTTGAGTTTCGATAGGAAACACCATAAACCCTTGTCTATTCAATCCCAAGTGTTTGTTCCGCAAAACACTTGGGTAATAGATTCTTGGAATTATTTCTAATAAGAATTTAAACGTTGAAAAATATTGTGTTCTTTATATTCACGTATTATAACTGTTAGAAATATTCTTTGCATTGATCTCAGTCATAAGCTCACTTAGTTTAACTTAATTGTTATTACTCGGTGTGCTAAGGGAACAACATGTCTTTTGATGTGAGAGTGTTTTTCTTTGACATGATGAGAAGTTGTTTATGGATGATAAGTTGAATATGAATTGTGTTTGAAATTGTGTGTTTAGATGTGTGTTTGGGGTGGGTATTTATAAGGTTGATTTTTTTTATTTTTTTTATTTTTTATTTATTATTATTTTTTTTTTAAATTTTAACGGATATAATTTGGAAGTGTGTTTGACTTGCTTTAAAACTCGGTCGTTCCACAGACCGATGTTGCATTTTCAATTCATGCGATCGATATTGGATCGATTTGCTACAACCCAAGCGACCGACCTTGATACCGGTCGGTTTGATGCAACCCAAGCGACCAACTGAGCTTTTACGTTCGGTTGTGCATAGCCGAAAACATTTGCATGACATCTTTAGCCTTCTATCTAGTCAATCACTAGATAGTCACGCATTATCTCTGAAGTAAATACTTCCGTCCAAAACCTATGACCATGCATGATGTGATGCATACCACTTGGATTTTTCAAAGCATTTTTAAAATAATACTGCTTTTTCAAACAAAGATACAAATATTGCATATTGGAAATCCGTTTAGTCATACATTTTTCTAACAATTTTCAAAAAAAAAAAAAAATGAAATTCTCATTTTCTAAATTTTAATTAAGAAATTGAAAAGCCTATACATCTTTATCATTCTCATTTTTTTTCTCAACTAAAAAAAAAACACATACACCATTCTGCCCCTAATCTCTCGTGTCATCCTCCACCGCCCAGCGTCGCCGCCACCGCCCGCCATCGCCGCCACCATCGCAATTTAAGGTAATCTTCTTATCATTTTTAGAAAAAGAAAATATAACTTAAACTAAACGGGTTTTCAAAATTCTCAACTCTTCTTTAGAGAAGAAAAATCATTCCCTTCTCAAAGAATTTAGAAACGGAAAAAGAGAAATTTTTTTCTACAACTAAACGACACATTATCTTCACAAAACACTTGAAAATATAAAAAACGCGTTTAGTTGATGTTTGTATTTTCTATTTTGAAGAAAGGGAACTAGGGTTGTGGGTTACAAAGGAAAAAAAGGAAAACAACTAAAATTTGTTTTGTAGTTTGCCTTGTTAAGTTAGAAAATAGGGGATTTTGTGTTTTGCAAAATATTTTGTTGAAAAACGTTGGTTTGAACGCAATCTCTGTTTTCCTTGTTTTTCACACAACATTTTGTAGAAAAAAAGAGTGTTTTCCCCCAATTAAACGCACCATATAGTTTGATACATTTAAATATGAATATCTATTTTTTATACCCCGTAGTATTTGGAACATGAACGTTTGGTCCCTTGCTCATTTCCTATACTACGTAACTACGTACTCGTTGCTTCCTCTTTAACTACGTAACTACATGAGTAACACTGTTTTACCTTCATCAACTTTAACAATTTAAAATACGAGTAGATATTATAAGCTCATATAAATTGTTGTGGCTCCATTTTTTAGGGGTTTTGGTTTTTGTTCTTGAGATTATTGTTGAGGGCAAACCTTACTCCACATTGAAACTATACCACGTGCATGAATATGTGTGGCCTTCGAGGTTTTTCTGGCGCAACAATGTGCCTTGGGTACATGGGCCGATAAGAGTGACTTTTTTTTTTAAAGGTCATTTATTAGTCTTAGGGATCGCCCCATTACACACTCTTCGTCCTTTAAGGTGGTTAATATGGACCATAATGGTGGCTTAATGAGACAAAGGCCGCACACAATCGATCTGAAAATATCGATCGGTCATAGCAAGTGACCGATTTGGAGATCGGTCGAGTGGGATGTGGGCTTGTGGGCAAACATCGGTCGATTGCAAACCAAAACCAAAGTTGGTCTAAAAGTCGACCGACTTTTTAAACCACTTAACCGTTGCAATTTAAAAAAAAAAAAAAAAAAAAAAAAAAAAAAAAAAAAAAAACAACTTTTTCAACCTTATAAATACCAACATCAAACACACTTCTAAACACACAATTTCAAAACAATCAAACAACTTCTCATCCTTATTCAACTTCTCATCCATAAACAACTTCTCATCATGTCAAAGAAAAACACTCCCACATCAAAAGACCGACGATCCCGACTACCCCAAAATGCCCCGAATTTGAATTTCTCGCCGGAAAACAACTTTGAACTAACCGGCATAACACCGCCACAATATTGGGGTATTCGATTTCGTGCACCCTCTTTTGAATATCCATCACGACTACCACAACCTAACCAAAATCAAAACCATTTTACGTTAATCGTCCATATGTTCCACCGTATCGTCCTAATACGGATTATCACCAAGAACCAAGTGGGTCGTCGTATCGGCCTAACATGGATTTCTTGCATTTTTTCCAACCATATGAAGATTATTCCCCGCTTCGGGGTGTTAATCTTGATATGGATTTGGAGGATTTTATGCCAGACCATTCGACGCCACAATATCCAAGTCAAGATGCGTCGATGGGGCAAGGTTCGGGTCACGGTTCTTACCATGGTTCGTACCACGGTTCTTTTGTAGGATTCCACGAAAATCCATGACGATAATCCTTGTTAATTAATAATAACCTCGACTTACTGTTTACCAAAACCCATTTTTATGGGAAAATTTAAAATTTTTCTTGTTATTTTATCTTCACCACAACACGACAACACAACAATTAACGAATATCGACACTAGCTCTCGACATGTATTTTGAAACGTGACCATTTCACGAATCACCCTTTTTACTAATTCTATAATTAGCACCAATAAAAATACACACTATAAACACATCATCCACTAGACAATATATTCTCTACTAATTACCACACCAATATTAAACTTGCTCTTAATTTCATCCAATATAACCTAGCTGCAAACCAACCGGACCATCAGGCCCAACATCACCATACACGCCACACAAGCCCAACTCAAAACCAATCTTTCCCTTTTGTTAATTCATGTACTCGACAACCCAACACCCTCAAAAACGACTCGTAATCTCTCAAATACTAAACGCGACCCTCGAATATTTTTACACCTCCTCGATCACGACCCACTAGACTTTGCATGTGCCAAATTCCAGAACTTGAAGTCGAACATTGCTAAGATTTATAAGACTCATTCGTTTGTCCCATCTCAACCCAATACGACATACTTAAACCATCAAAACGCAACCAAATTAAAACCCGATTGTTTCTACGACTCATTAATACTAGTTTTAACATAAAAGAATGTTTAGAAAAGGGATAGGACAACAGTGGGTATGTTAAGCTCGCTAGTTCCAATTTTGAGACACTAATATACAAAACGTGTACATACACACTACCACAACTCAAAATAAGAACTCCCATGTTACCATACCTAACAAATATCTCATAGTGTCAGTGAAATGTGCATATGTGTCCCTCAAACCACAGTAACCATCAATCATTGGAGTGGAATTCTTATAGTCAATAGAAAACGTGTGCAATTCCCTCTATAAATCTTACACCTTCTATCATCCTTACACTACCTAACATTCACTTATTTTACTCTCACTCAACACCTTACAAACCCAGAAATGTTTATCTTTCTTTAGAGAAGCAATATGGGAAAGAACTAAACATTGTAAACATGCATCGAACTCCCTAAAAGCCTACTGTCTTCCCATTTGTTGTGCATCCCTTCGAACTACACCATTTTCTTCATCACCCATTTCACCTCTCCCACTTCATACCACTCACATCTCACTCCCTCTCACTCACAAAATACTCTTAGAAACGCAATACGGGTAAGAAACCCAACACGTATAAACGTATCCTAGCTCGTCTAAGTGGACTGTCTCATTCTCGCATTCCAGTCGACCTCCTCAGTTTCCTCACCACCTTTTCAAGGGTGTAGTAAGTATTCTAATCTCCTCATACTTTCATTTCTCACGTCCACGCTACACACATGCATGCATCCTTTATATTCGAACGTATTTTTTTGTTTTGTTTGGTGTATTACTTATACGTACCATGGAGTTTACAAACCCACTCCACTGTGAAGATTTAAAAATCACAACTCACATCATTTTCATGTTTAAAATATCACAACCATACATGCATCACTCTCTAAGTTTATTCAAGCGTATAACATGTCACATATTTATATATATTCACTATCACATTTTACATGCATTCGCTAAGTTAGAGCAACTCACATGGGGACGAGCCACCATCTTAGGAGTCTTAGAGTCATAACTCACACCACTCTCACTTTTACAACTAGTTGCATGCATCGAACATTCATACTCAGCTCACACATAAAAACTAAAAATGGAAAACACTTAGAAAAATATTAAGTGTTTCATTCGTATAATACAGTTCTAAGCCGCTCCCAAACACGACTCCATATCTCACGAATCGATTTATTGATTATACGTTATCTTTACACAACCTATTAAATGACATTGCTAATTACCCTTTTTATTTAGACAACACGTAACGACACTTACGTTTTGACCCTTAAAAAGTAATCAAAGTGAATGGTAAAAATCTGTTTCGAAAACACTTAGAAATTTTAAAAGTTTTATACATTGAACACAGCCCACGTCGCCTAGAAAACAAGACCACAACCCACGATTCGAATGAATAACCATGCCTTATTTTTATATGACTCCATCGACCTCCTAACAAGCTACATATTTTGTGTTTTTACATTGATCACATGATCTCATTTCGACATTTAAAACCAGCCCTTTTGATCGACAAAACCACCAACTCTATAGTTAAGTTTCCAGAAGATAAAATTCCTAAAAACCTTCTGATCCGAATTGGGCTTATTTAAAGCCCAACAATAGTTAACGATCCATAAGCCTACTGGGCCCATATGATACATTTTCAGAACCACAAAAATAGCCCAATTCCAGGCCCAAAACAGTTTACACGCCCTCGCCTCTAAAAGTCTTAATAGGCCTTAAGATGATTCGCTACTTGGCCCAATAATACAAAAATAAGCTCTTTTCTGGAATAAGCACTTGAAATAAGTTAAAATGAACTTAATAAAATATAGAAATTTTCAGAATATTTTTCCCGTTATTTTTATGCAAAAAGGACTAAAAATGTAACGCGATCTAACTAGAGGGACCAAAACTGCCAACCTGAGAAACTTATGGACTGAAGCTGTGAAAACAGTTGACAAAGGACTTAAATTGACATATCATTGAACTCCGAGCCTTATGTGGACATGTGGACAAATTTTGGACTATTATGGACTTTGGACTTAACCGAGGACTAACGACGTAACGCAATCGCAGTTAGACTAAAAAGTATAAAATCTGAAAAGGACAAGGACCTTTTTAATTTCACTTGACATTCTTAGTTTATTTTCATTTTGCACCATTCATTTCATATGCATGTTTCATTTTAAGTTATGCATTATTTGAAGTTTCGTTATTAGAAATATTGGCGACATCACTTTGCATATCATTTCCGCATATTTTGATAAAGTAATATTTTGAGTCGATAGATATAAGAATCAACATAATATTATAGATATATCATATTTTTAACTTGAGGCATTTTAAGCATATCACACTCATATCACCAATCAAATCGTTATACGATTCCCACATCACACTCACCGTTAGTAGTAAGTCAGAAATCTTAGATTTCCCTTATATTCAGGTTTCGTATCAAAGACGTTTTCGTGATCGTTTCCATAGATCTAATAATTCTATCTTACCAGATACGCTCCAGGTGAGTCGTGGCCCCTTATTTTAATACTTGTTTTTAATAACTCTTTTGGGGGAGATACATGCTTGTAAATATTTTACTCATTATCAATTATATGATTTGCTTGACGTTTATACTTCTATAAGTACTATGAAAACTCTTATGACTTATCGTGAGTCGTGGCCCCTCCTATTTTAATATTTGTTTTAATAACTCTTTTGGGGGAGATACATGCTTTAACTGTTTTAAGTTACTTATATAAAACTCTCATGATTTACTCAAAATCATCCACTATGCTTTACATGTTTGAATCACCTTTGAGAGGAATATATGTTCGTTATATGTACAAATTGCTTGCTTAGCATAAACACTGAATTTGAAAGATAACAATTTTAAACTACTTGATGTAACATGATACTGAGACTTATTGTATGCATTCATATAACAAATGAATGTACTGTTACTTTATTATGATATTTCTACATTTCACTAGAAATAATTGCCAAGACTAAAATTACACATAATTCATGCACCCTGAAACCTATATTGCCTAAGTTTACTTTATTGCCATAAAGTCCCTTGATCATGAGCCATTAATCACTGCGGTGAGCGCGAATATAGTGAACAACTTCGAAACCTGTTAGAGGCTGACGACCTATCCCACTAAATACTTGGACGGAATGCCTACATGGTTAGTCGTATTTAGTCGCGATGCACTATATTTGAGAAAAATAGGAATTGGCAAATCACCTATTACATGAGGGCAAAACTTTCGTCATTAATTTGATGAACACTCCGTTTTCCGGTACTCTGTTAACGTTTTGCGTGTCATGAGGCTTAGGGCAATATAACTTTATGAATATATGAATGTTTCATATAAATTAGGATACAACTGTATTTAGTAGACCACCACTTTGCACTGATAAATTTCAGACTCTAGATTATTATGTGTTATGATTATGAATCCTGTACTTGAACCTTAGTTGTTATCATATGTGACTAAATTGTGAATTCTACAAAAGACAATCCAAAAGGCTTGGTATATCGTTACATTTAAAAGTTAACTCAACATTCTATTTCGAGCGTATAACAACGTAGCTCAGCTTCATTTATAACATGAAACTTATGATTTTGGAGATCATACATGATTTGCTTGTGGATTTTTATACAACACAACTTGTTATTTATTTCATGAAGAACTATTATTTATTTCAACAATCACTATACACCTTTCAAAGAAAGTTATTTTCTATCAAACTCTACGAACTCACCAACTATTGTGTTGACGTTTTAAGCATGTTTATCTCAAATAAATTAATGGAGCAGGACAAGACACGGAGCGGGCATCTTATACTCTGATAAATAAAATAGTGTAAAACCAAATATGTCATTCCTTCCAAATTACCACATTTTTGTGGGATTTTCAAATCAGATATTTTACCTTTATATCAGAACCATTATTTTAAATGACATATAGCTTTCAAAGCGCCTATTCTGGACCGTTTTTCTGAAATTTTAACTCGATCCTCACCGTAACACCCTAATTACTTTTCCGCTGCCACTAAACAAATTAGGGGGTGTTACAGATTGGTATCAGAGCCTAAGGTTATAGAGAATCAAATGTTTTAAAACATCGAACTATAACCACACTTTCAAAATAAATGATTTTACACCTTATCACCTTATGCCTTCCGTGTCTGCAGACTGTCGTGCTCAATACATTACTTACTAAGATTGTTTTGTACTAATCTTTACATGCTTGATGTATACTCTTCACACATTACACACTGCATTAATTCACACTCAACGTTACGTCTTGAACGTATAAATACTCATAATTATTATTTTCGATTGCTACAGTAACATGTCTTCCTTACCAGTTGACATCGCTAAGACTACCTCTCCTACTACCCATGTATCACCTAGCTATCATATTACACCAAATACTGAAGATCCTTATGTACAAATGTCACAACCTCAACCCGACATAGAACTTACTCAGAAATCATCTTCGTCATCACCTACTCACTCACCTCCACGTCAGAAACTTAGGAGAGCAACCGAATCTTATTCAGATGAAGATCCGATTGGTGGTCAACCAACATTTGAATATGGACAGAGTTCACAACAAGAAATGACTTGGAAGAATGTTAACCTAAATTCTCCTTTACCCAATACCTCAGATTTCTCCATGCCAGATGCCCCAAACAATGTATCTACACCCAAATCTTCTGACTACAATGTAGACACCCGAGACTCCATATGGATTCACCTTCACCAACACACCAGCATACTAAACGCTCACTCTGAACAGCTAAAAGAATTACAACCATTACGATTCGAATGGTATGACCGTAACATTGATACCCTGTTCAAGAGGACCGATGCTGAAAGACGAGAAGTGTTTGGTTTAGGAGTGAATATTGGTAATATGAAGGACAATTACGAACAAGAACTTAGAAACTTGGATGCCAGAACCCGTTGTTTAGGTAGAGGCCATACTCAAACCCACATTAGGATTGAAGACATTGAAAGAGCATTATGGTTAGCTAGAGACGCAGCAAGAACCCAAAGCCAAAAGATTGCAGCCTTGGAAAACATGTTAGCTAATCAAATGAATGCGTGCCAGGAACGTTTCTCAGCCATGGAAGCTGCACAACTGGATCTTGAGGCAGAAGTTAGACGTCTACGTCAGAGACGTAACTGATCTTAAGTATCGTTGTTGTACTAAATAAACCAAATAGTTTTGGTTAGTAGTTCATGTAGTTCCAATAATTCTGTAACTTTCAGAGCTTGTAACCGACTTTTAATGTGTAATGGTTTTCTTTCCGTTATACTCTTCTGTTATAAACAAATTCCTCCCACCAAACCTTATTATGATGCTGTAAGTGCAAAGAGCCATGCAAAACCTCACCATTCATTACTCTTTTAGGTAAACAAATAACCCACGTAAATCAATGAGACATTAATAAAAGACCTTGTGTTGGTTGTTTTGCAAAAATCGATCAAACAAGTTATTAGAGTTATGTCGATTTTGATGAATGTATTCAAACTTACTATGACATTATTGGTGATTGTACATCAAATATACCTCGACTAAACAATAAATCATAGAATACCAAGAACAAATATTAAGAAGAAAGTTTGATGAATGAAGAGAAAGTTGTTGAACTTCAACTTTTGTAAAAGAATCCGTTTGTTCCTTAGCAATCCCATATCTATAGATGATTATTATTTTACGATGCTACCCAGACACATCGTATTTCTATGATCCTCAGTTGAATTGATTTTGTATTAATATCACATTGTTAGCACTAATATGCAAATACATTGTTATTTAAATTATTCTAACGATGAAGTGAATACTAAAACTGCGTTTCATGTAATGCTCATAGGAAATGGACAGCATGAACCGCGTAGTACCTACAACAACCATGGCCCCTAAAACCATCGAGAAACTGGTAAACAATATCGTTGCAACAGTACTCGAAGTGACCACAACAGTCCATCCGAGTAACAATGATATGACGAGAAAAGAAAGAAAGAAGTCTATACCTTGTAAGCATAACCATGAAAGTTTCATGGGATGTAGGCCAGTTTGCCTAACAAATTCAAGGAAAATAGCTAAACCTATCCGCACTTGTACTCAAAGAATTAGGCAAGATATTGCACTCAAGAAAAATAACCAAAAGCGAAGACATGAGGAGAAAAGATCTTTTATCCTCAACGAATGTGAGTTTCACAATGATGTTTGCATCCGCAATCATCTACAAGACTGCATTGACTATCTTCGCCAGCAAAGGCTCAACCCAGAAATTGAAAGAAACTACGTCACCACCCCTACCAACAGAGACAACTACCGTGGAAATAAACCTTTGTGCCAAAAATGTAAGATGCATCACACCGGATATTGCACTACAATATGCGGGAGGTGCAGGAAAACAGGCCATAAGACAGGAAATTGCAAACCATGGAAGGAAATGAGCAACCATCATCCATAAAATGCCATGGATGTGGTGAAATGGGCCATTACAAGAGTCATTGCCCAAACTACAAAGCCCATTGGGAGCCCAAGAACTGTGCAAGGGATTAAGAACTCGCCGAAGAATCTCAACCGTATCGAAGAATGACCTTTAGGTTAAGCAGATGAATGGATTCCTGCTGTAAAATAAATAAACTCTAATCTAGGACTATCTAAGTTGTATTTTCAATTGTATTTACCTTAGGTACGATGGATGTAACCTAAGTGTAACAGTTATCTTTCTACCGTGTGAGAAATCTACCTTGTAATATTTCCATGATAATAAAAATCTACGTCTATTCCATTTCCATTACACCTCTTTACTCATAATCGTTATGTAACAATACACTAATAGTACCTCAAGGATTTAATTAATTATATTGTGATCAAACCATAAGTTGTTACCACATTGTAAGGAATTCTCACCCAAAACCTAAGTTTATATCCAGAATGTCCAAATGCCATCTTAGAAATTTCTGACTTATCCTCGAAAAATGAACAAAAACTTTATAATTTTTTTTTAAAATAATCAGAGAGTGTCCGACTTTGTGACAAATCATTTTAACTGAACCATATAAAACTCTTTGAAGAAACATAAATACTGAACCAAGAGTTACATCATTTGGTCCTCAATTATACATAGCCTAGCTAACTATGTATAATTTAGGAAGAATCATGTTATAAATGGAACAGTTATCTTTTCGAAGCTTTTAATAACAATTTTCATTCCAAAAACAAAATCTTGAGACAAAATAATTTGTTCATAAACTTTACTTTTAACTAACCCCAGTCAGATCTACACTGGTCACCCCTCACTCTATTATACGAAGTCGAGAAGAATACGAAATTAGGAACTATAAGAATTCACAACAATATTTGGAAAACACAAATAACAAAAATTTTATTAGAAACCATGGAAGTTAATACAGAGCGAAATGATTAGCATCGGAAGTACTAATAGTACAATAAACACAATATAAGGCATAGAGTCTTCAATAGGTTGGTCCGCCATAGAAACAAAAACCACTACCAACCCAACGATAGCAAGAGCCACCATAGGATGAAGCACCTTGATTATTCTGCGTCATAAATACAACAAAATATTAAAAGCTATATCGAGACTTATAACTAAACATAAATGAAATTTTATTCCACATTCATTAAAGGTTACATCGACACACAACAAAGCTACATTCTAACCACACTAGCAACACTATTCTAGATCCTCACCCCAACAGCTTGTCCATGTTAATCGCCAACACTGTGAGAGGTACGATAAACACCAAGGATGCGATGTAGTAATCGGAGTTCTCATCGGGGAAGAAGGCCAGATAAACGGCAACCAGAACAATGTACACGGTGGCTACGACAATGGCGATCTGCGGCATGGTGTAATTTTTTTTTTGGAGGAGATGAAGTTGAATGAAAAGGGAGGAGCGAAAAGGTGAAAAAGGAAAAAAAAAAGTAGATAGGGTTTAAATAGGGAATATAAGTGGAGAAACTAGCCGTTATTTTACTATTCACGATCATTCAAATTTCAAATCACTACCATTAAAAATCCACTAGTTTCAACCGTTAGAACACTAAACATTAAGTATAAAATATTTCCTACTCTCGACCGTTATTTTCACTATTCATAGCCTATAAATTCAAATATTGACCAAACATTCAAATTTTATTTCGTCTAGAACAAATAAATATAATTGGATTCCGCCTCTTTGATATTCAAATAAGAAATATCTCGACAACATCTTCCATAAACTCTCACCTCAGAACACCACATTTTTCAATACCTATCACGGACTGAACTTCGGGACGAAGTTCAAAATTTAGGGGTAGATACTATAGGATTCCACAAAAATCCATGACGATAATCCTTGTTAATTAATAATAACCTCGACTTACTGTTTACCAAAACCCATTTTTATGGGGAAATTTAAAATTTTTCTTGTTATTTTATCTTCACCACAACACGACAACACAACAATTAACGAATATCGACACTAGCTCTCGACATGTATTTTGAAACGTGACCATTTCACGAATCACCCTTTTTACTAATTCTATAATTAGCACCAATAAAAATACACACTATAAACACATCATCCACTAGACAATATATTCTCTACTAATTACCACACCAAAATTAAACTTGCTCTTAATTTCATCCAATATAACCTAGCTGCAAACCAACCGGACCATCAGGCCCAACATCACCATACACGCCACACAAGCCCAACTCAAAACCAATATTTCCCTTTTGTTAATTCATGTACTCGACAACCCAACACCCTCAAAAACGACTCGTAATCTCTCAAATACTAAACGCGACCCTCGAATATTTTTACACCTCCTCGATCACGACCCACTAGACTTTGCATGTGCCAAATTCCAGAAATTGAAGTCGAACATTGCTAAGATTTATAAGACTCATTCGTTTGTCCCATCTCAACCCAATACGACATACTTAAACCATCAAAACGCAACCAAATTAAAACCCGATTGTTTCTACGACTCATTAATACTAGTTTTAACATAAAAGAATGTTTAGAAAAGGGATAGGACAACAGTGGGTATGTTAAGCTCGCTAGTTCCAATTTTGAGCACACTAATATACAAAACGTGTACATACACACTACCACAACTCAAAATAAGAACTCCCATGTTACCATACCTAACAAATATCTCATAGTGTCAGTGAAATGTGCATATGTGTCCCTCAAACCACAGTAACCATCAATCATTGGAGTGGAATTCTTATAGTCAATAGAAAACGTGTGCAATTCCCTCTATAAATTTTACACCTTCTATCTTCCTTACACTACCTAACATTCACTTATTTTACTCACACTCAACACCTTACAAACCCAGAAATGTTTATCTTTCTTTAGAGAAGCAATATGGGAAAGAACTAAACATTGTAAACATGCATCGAACTCCCTAAAAGCCTACTGTCTTCCCATTTGTTGTGCATCCCTTCGAACTACACCATTTCCTTCATCACCCATTTCACCTCTCCCACTTCATACCACTCACATCTCACTCCCTCTCACTCACAAAATACTCTTAGAAACGCAATACGGGTAAGAAACCCAACACGTATAAACGTATCCTAGCTCGTCTAAGTGGACTGTCTCATTCTCGCATTCCAGTCGACCTCCTCAGTTTCCTCACCACCTTTTCAAGGGTGTAGTAAGTATTCTAATCTCCTCATACTTTCATTTCTCACGTCCACGCTACACACATGCATGCATCCTTTATATTCGAACGTATTTTTTTTGTTTTGTTTGGTGTATTACTTATACGTACCATGGAGTTTACAAACCCACTCCACTGTGAAGATTTAAAAATCACAACTCACATCATTTTCATGTTTAAAATATCACAACCATACATGCATTACTCTCTAAGTTTATTCAAGCGTATAACATGTCACATATTTATATATATTCACTATCACATTTTACATGCATTCGCTAAGTTAGAGCAACTCACATGGGGACGAGCCACCATCTTGGGAGTCTTAGAGTCATAACTCACACCACTCTCACTTTTACAACTAGTTGCATGCATCGAACATTCATACTCAGCTCACACATAAAAACTAAAAATGGAAAACACTTAGAAAAATATTAAGTGTTTCATTCGTATAATACAGTTCTAAGCCGCTCCCAAACACGACTCCATATCTCACGAATCGATTTATTGATCATACGTTATCTTTACACAACCTATTAAATGACATTGCTAATTACCCTTTTTATTTAGACAACACGTAACGACACTTACGTTTTGACCCTAAAAAAGTAATCAAAGTGAATGGTAAAAATCTGTTTCGAAAACACTTAAAAATTTTAAAAGTTTTATACATTGAACACAGCCCACGTCGCCTAGAAAACAAGACCACAACCCACGATTCGAATGAATAACCATGCCTTATTTTTATATGACTCCATCGACCTCCTAACAAGCTACATATTTTGTGGTTTTACATTGATCACATGATCTCATTTCGACATTTAAAACCAGCCCTTTTGATCGACAAAACCACCAACTCTATAGTTAAGTTTCCAGAAGATAAAATTCCTAAAAACCTTCTGATCCGAATTGGGCTTATTTAAAGCCCAACAATAGTTAACGATCTATAAGCCTACTGGGCCCATATGATACATTTTTAGAACCACAAAAATAGCCCAATTCCAGGCCCAAAACAGTTTACACGCCCTCGCCTCTAAAAGTCTTAATGGGCCTTAAGATGATTCGCTACTTGGCCCAATAATACAAAAATAAGCTCTTTTCTGGAATAAGCACTTGAAATAAGTTAAAATGAACTTAATAAAATATAGAAATTTTTAGAATATTTTTCCCGTTATTTTTATGCAAAAAGGACTAAAAATGTAACGCGATCTAACTAGAGGGACCAAAACTGCCAACCTGAGAAACTTATGGACTGAAGCTGTGAAAACAGTGACTTAAATTGACATATCATTGAACTCCGAGCCTTATGTGGACATGTGGACAAATTTTGGACTATTATGGACTTTGGACTTAACCGAGGACTAACGACGTAACGCAATCGCAGTTAGACTAAAAAGTATAAAATCTGAAAAGGACAAGGACCTATTTAATTTCACTTGACATTCTTAGTTTATTTTCATTTTGCACCATTCATTTCATATGCATGTTTCATTTTAAGTTATGCATTATTTGAAGTTTCGTTATTAGAAATATTGGCGACATCACTTTGCATATCATTTCCGCATATTTTGATAAAGTAATATTTTGAGTCGATTGATATAAGAATCAACATAATATTATAGATATATCATATTTTTAACTTGAGGCATTTTAAGCATATCACACTCATATCACCAATCAAATCGTTATACGATTCCCACATCACACTCACCGTTAGTAGTAAGTCAGAAATCTTAGATTTCCCTTATATTCAGGTTTCGTATCAAAGACGTTTCCGTGATCGTTTCCATAGATCTAATAATTCTATCTTACCAGATACGCTCCAGGTGAGTCGTGGCCCCTTCTTTTAATACTTGTTTTTAATAACTCTTTTGGGGGAGATACATGCTTGTAAATATTTTACTCATTATCAATTATATGATTTGCTTGACGTTTATACTTCTATAAGTACTATGAAAACTCTTATGACTTATCGTGAGTCGTGGCCCCTCCTATTTTAATATTTGTTTTAATAACTCTTTTGGGGGAGATACATGCTTTAACTGTTTTAAGTTACTTATATAAAACTCTCATGATTTATTCAAAATCATCCACTATGCTTTACATGTTTGAATCACCTTTGAGAGGAATATATGTTCGTTATATGTACAAATTGCTTGCTTAGCATAAACACTGAATTTGAAAGATAACAATTTTAAACTACTTGATGTAACATGATACTGAGACTTATTGTATGCATTCATATAACAAATGAATGTACTGTTACTTTATTATGATATTTCTACATTTCACTAGAAATAATTGCCAAGACTAAAATTACGCATAATTCATGCACCCTGAAACCTATATTGCCTAAGTTTACTTTATTGCCATAAAGTCCCTTGATCATGAGCCATTAATCACTGCGGTGAGCGCGAATATAGTGAACAGCTTCGAAACCTGTTAGAGGCTGACGACCTATCCCACTAAATACTTGGACGAAATGCCTACAAGGTTAGTCGTATTTAGTCGCGATGCACTATATTTGAGAAAAATAGGAATTGGCAAATCACCTATTACATGAGGGCAAAACTTTCGTCATTAATTTGATGAACACTCCGTTTTCCGGTACTCTGTTAACGTTTTGCGTGTCATGAGGCTTAGGGCAATATAACTTTATGAATATATGAATGTTTCATATAAATTAGGATACAGCTGTATTTAGTAGACCACCACTTTGCACTGATAATTTTCAGACTCTAGATTATTATGTGTTATGATTATGAATTCTGTACTTGAACCTTAGTTGTTATCATATGTGACTAAATTGTGAATTCTACAAAAGACAATCCAAAAGGCTTGGTATATCGTTATATTTAAAAGTTAACTCAACATTCTATTTCGAGCGTATAACAACGTAGCTCAGCTTCATTTATAACATGAAACTTATGATTTTGGAGATCATACATGATTTGCTTGTGGATTTTTATACAACACAACTTGTTATTTATTTCATGAAGAACTATTATTTATTTCAACAATTACTATACACCTTTCAAAGAAAGTTATTTTCTATCAAACTCTACGAACTCACCAACCATTGTGTTGACGTTTTAAGCATGTTTATCTCAGATAAATTAATGGAGCAGGACAAGACACGAAGCGGGCATCTTATACTCTGATAAATAAAATGGTGTAAAATCAAATATGTCATTCCTTCCAAATTACCACATTTTTGTGGGATTTTCAAATCAGATATTTTACCTTTATATCAGAACCATTATTTTAAATGACATATAGCTTTCAAAGCGCCTATTCTGGACCGTTTTTCTGAAATTTTAACTCGATCCTCATCGTAACACCCTAATTACTTTTCCGCTGCCACTAAACAAATTAGGGGGTGTTACATCTTTCCCTGTTGAAGACGATGACGATGTCGAAGAGACACCACCCATCAAACCAAGGACCGCTTCGCGACGTGCTACAAAGGCGAAGGACAAAGGCAAGAAAGCCGAACCGGCCAAAAAACAGGCACCATGGACAAAGGCGGAAGAGATCGCACTTTGTAGAGCTTGAGTTTATGTGTCGGAAAATTCCAAGCGAGGAAACGCTATGAACAGGCATCGCTTTTGGGAGGAGGTAATAGTCTATTTTCAAAATGAAACCGGTTCACAAAGAACGTATGACTCTGTCACCACCAAATGGAAGAATAGGATTCGGAGTAGGGTTGGAAATTTTACTGCTATTATGGATAATATCAAGCATAACCATGGTAGTGGTGAGAATGATGTTGATGATAGGGAGAAAGCTTTGACAGAATACCGTGTGATTTACGGTCATGATTTCAACTTAGAGGAATGTTGGAAAATTTTGAGGCATCATGATGCTTGGAAGACGGAGGGGGATGCTATCCGATCGAATAGTCGGAAGAAATCAAAGGGCTCTACAACAACCTCGGGGTCAACACAAGGTCCCTTGAATTTTCAAGACGTGGATGATTATGAAGATGAAGACGATACTAGAGAATCACGACCAGAAGGTCGTGACGTAGCCAGGAAGAAATCATCGTCCTCCTCTCGTGATCCACCATCATCGTGAACAGCTTCGCTAACCAAGACCTTCTTCAAATTGAAGCCGTCAAAAGAGGAAAAAAAAGGAAATTGAAGATTCGTATCTGAAGATGAAGCAAGAAGAGCTAGCCATAAAAAGAGAGAAAATGAAACTCCAACGAAAAAAGTCGAAATCATGGAAATAACAAAACGGAGCAAGATTTGATCTTCTACTACTCAAAAATCGACCCAACTTTGCCCGAACGACACTAAAATCATCTTACGCAGCTTAAGGCATCAATCAAAGCTCGCTACAACTTAGATGATTAGTTTACGTTTGTAATCGCTATCGTATTTTTAATTTAGTATTGTAATGTTTTTATTTTTAATGAATTTTATGTTTTTTTTTTAAATGTTTGATTAAAAAAAAAAAAAAAAAAAAATTCGGTCATCGACTGTGGTACTTTGGTCATGTCTAGTTGTCGGAGAGAGAAAGCTGACGTGGCAGCCGGTGGCCCAGGTCACTTTGGTCATCGACTGTGACTAGCCTAATGTAAAAGTTTGAAACACTGTAGAAGATAAGCAATCGAAAAGATGTAAAGAATTAGTTGTTTAAATTATGATTGCTAGAAGATTATAGATTGACAAGATAGCTTCTCATGCAAACTCTACCAATGGCAAATGAGTAGACAAAATGATTATATATCGCCATGCTTTCTCCTCTTTGATTATATCTAATCATCATCATCATTAGTATCATTTGTAGCCATGATAATCATCATCATTCTTCTTTCAATTCAATTTCCTTTAACTTTCTTCAACCTGGGATGCTGTTTTATGTTTGCCAAGAGTGGGACATGCAACCCATAAAAAACTGAAGTATGCCATAATGTCTTTGACATGGATGGGTGGACTACAATTATTATAGTCTTATAGTTTTGCTATCTTCATCACTATGTTCCCTCATGGCTAGATACTTATAAAACTGTGTATATCTATGTATGTGTGTGCATCATTGCATGACATGATTTATGTTCAAGATTGGTGTTATAAGTTGCCCTAATCAATAATATTTCTATATATTCATCATGAGATCTTGTTGAATATTTATACTTTTCAATATGCAGATCTCATTTCTACGAGTAATGTTATACAAAGTATGTTTTAAGAATTATTCCTTTTAACAAGGTGACAAGAAACCGAGAAAAAGAACTTATTTTGAATGACATCAAGCTTTACACCTATAAGGATTTCAAAAAAGGTGATTTTGACCGGACCCTTCCTTAGGGAGAGTGTGTTGACTTTGACCAGCTGCCGCCGCTTGTACTGTCTGCTTTAAAATTTATATATTTTGACTAAAGTAGGTGCACCCTACATGGTAGGAAGGGTCCGGTCAGTAATACCCTTTCAAAAAAAACTTTTGATTTAGTGGTTTAACAATCCTCAAAATGATATTTCTATTTCTCTGTAATCTTTGGCTCCTCTCTTGCTCCTCTTGCACATTGCTCCTCACCAGGTTGCTTTTTATTGTCCTTCGAAAAAAATACGTGACAGCACAAAATATTGAAAAATTTTAAGAGTATAATTTATTTTTGTTGATATATACATTTTGTATATGGAGAAATAATTGGGAGGCTTAACTCATGACTAAATTTGTGCCTAAAAGTATGTGGCATTATCTCATTGGTTTATGATAATGTGGGCCATCAGTAATAACTAATAAAAGAGTGACACTCAAGTTTAGGAACAAAATTAGGCATGAGTTTAGGCCTCCCAATCATTCCTCCTTGTATATGCATTTAACTATGACTAAAACCTTAAAAACTCAATGTTGTTGTGTCGTGAAGTCGTTGGTGCTCTGCTCATGTTCTATTACGTGTTTCTCTATAAATGCGTAAAGGGCTTTCCTTAACAAAAATTATTTCATTCAAAATAAACTTTTAATTAGAATGGAAACATGTCTAGGCAATAACTGGTGGATGAAATAGGTGATGATTGCTTGGTTTATCATTATGATTACTCAACTATAACTATGTTTTGATTCTTAGGAGTAATTGTTAGGGATCTCCAATCCCCACCCTCAAAATTTATTATTCTCACCCCCCCTTACTTTTTGCGTTTTTATTTTTTATTTTTATAATTTTGTTTATATAAAAAACCTATAAACCTGAAAGTGCGGAACAAAAAATATAAAGTTTAATAAGTCAAACGCTTAAAACTGTCAAAAATACGGAACAGAAACTGACAAAAAACTGTGTTATACAGGAAACAAATAGGGGACAAAAGGAATATAGTACAAAACCCCCTTGATGTGACATCATACGGGGGGTTTGTATAGTGTACCCCTGATCATAATGATAAACCAAGCAATCATCACCTATTTCATCCACCAGTTAGGGTTGTGTTATACAAACTCTCCATATATTGTCACATCAGAGGGGTTTGGTCAAACCGTACAACACGCGATGCACACTGTATAAACCGATGATGCGTGCAATAATTGGAAACCCTCCTATGAGAGGGCTCAAATAACTTGCCCCTTATTTTTAGCTGTGAAATGTGATGGGGATACCATAAGCCTGACATGATTAAAGCATGATAATTCTGTGTTTGAAACTGAAACAAATTGAGAGAATAATGGCATGCCCTTTCTTGATGCATTCATTGACCCAATTCATCTACTGATTAGATTTATATAAATATAAAAGTTTTTTATGCCATGTAGTTAAGTGGTTAATTAGCCAGTACTTTTGAAATAATTTTGATAGAAATCTTTAAGTAAGCTATACAATTGTATCAAAATTGTTCGACATGATATCGTGGCTCAAAGTAATCTTTTGAATTCTTTCGCGATTTACGAACCTTACTTTCTTCATCAAAAGGTAGGAAAAATGTCTTATCCTTAATGATGTAAAACTTTTTTTCATTTAGTTAGATCAAAAAGTCAAAATGAATTTATAATTTGAGATGGAAGGAGTAGATGAAAATGTTTAAATATATTTGGAACAATGGTTAGCTTGTTTGTAATGGGCTCAAGAGATGATATTATTCAACACCCTATGCATGATAGACGAAAACAATTACAACTAGTACAGTATAGTTTGTATTTGTTTTAACTAAATAAAACCTCCTCTGAATATTTCATTAAATATTATATGACTATCAGTAGAATTTATTTGGCTGCATAGAAAAATAAGAGATTTTATTTGGTTCAACTTCACATACTTAACAATATAGATTATCACATCTAATTTCATTTACACTTTTATTTGTTACTAACTTTTAAGTATTTAAAAAGTGAAAAAGAAAAGGAAAACATAGACAGTAATTGAAAAGTGATGATGAGAGGGAGAGTTGACCAAAATGAACATGAAGATTTTTGCTTGGAATGGACTCATTCACAATTAGACAACTTTTACTTCTTCTCAGAATTTGTTCTTTTAACCAATCATCAAACCCACTTTAAGCCAATCACCATAATCATGCCACTCATTTTTTCCCATTTAATCTACTGGTCAATATTAAAGACAATAAAGAGCATAACTTATATGGGAAATATTATAAACGAGTGTTATAAATTAATTAATTTATATCTTTGTAAGAAGAAATACAAATTTAGATAATGTTTGTTAAAAGTAGCAGTGAGCAGTAGTTGTGATCAGTAATCGTGAAAAAATAGCAACAGATCACCGCTTTTTAAACAAGCATTGTAAAATTAGTTTTTAAAAAAAATAGTCACAGCTCACCACTCTTTAGCCAAACAACCACTAAAAATCAAAATGCTCATCGCTCACCGGTCACCATTTCAAAAAGCACCACACCGCTCCGTGCAAAACATACCTTTAGTATTTTAAGATTAAGTCTGTTAGTTTACTCAACCTACGTTGTGGGAGAGTTTTTTTCAACCAGATGATAGGGACTTTAAGTCATGTTTAAGATATGTGTAATAAATTCGCAATCTATATTTGTGAGATAGTTGTTTGGTTTTTAAAAAAGAAAAAATTAATACTAATGACCAAGAAACAAAGACTTATTGTGTAATCTGTAACTAACTAGTGGTTGTACAGTTTTGTGAGCCCAATGTTAGTTAATCTCCACTGATCTGTCACTCAGCTCTTAGATGGGTGTGTTAAGATTAACAATCATAATCCGGATAAAAATATAGATATCCTGTAGTAGTTATATGTTGATCATGAAACAAACATGTGATTATCCATTTATCGATCCTTCTCTATATATACCACCCTATTTTTTCACAATACTCATTCCAAATCACATCCTCAGTTTTACAACCGTAAGTTTTTTGTTCTTGCTTTTTTATTTTTGTTTAGGAATTGAATGAATGTTTTTCTTTATACCTCTGCTTTTTATTATTTTCTTCTTATGTTAAAAAAGCTACATATTAATGGCATGCAAAAGTGTTACTTGTTAGCTACGAGACGCAAACATTATACATGCACCTATCTAAATAGGAGTCATTAAATTAGTCAATTAGAGATTTATGTTAGTGTTCGTTTCAGAAATATTACATATTGTCTATCTCTCTATATCAAGATGTTCTATAGTTGTTATATACTCGTAAATTCACTTTAAGGAGTGGATACGGTTATTTTTCTTAGATTTTTTTTAGCTCTTTAGTTAACTTTTGCAAGTTTTTCAAATTATTTGGCTTCTTAAACGAACAAATGTTTAAATTTGTACCATAAGGTATACAATGCACATGTTGCAATATACGTTTGCTATTTAGACAATTTTATTTGAACGGGGATGATCAAGAGTAAATAAATAACTTCAATATAGATGAATCTTTGTCATCTTGTGTCTTTTGTGAAGATTTTGATGGTTTTTATTCTCTCACACCAACGTATTGTGTGGATTTGCTAAGTTAGGATTATCAATGGCACTTATGTGAGTTTTGTTATATATTTGTCAAGTTATATTGATCACTTGTTAGAAGCATTATTTTCATGCATTATTTCCAGCTATGGTTCTTCCAGATGATGCTCCCTCACAACCCATTCAATCCATCTTCATCCTAGCTAGCATCCTATAGATTGACCATCTCCCCGTTGACTTCACTGCAGCAGTACTCACAGTGAATGGTCAGCCGGAGAAGGGGGAGGGAATAGTGAAATTCATATTGTTACAGGTTTCTACGGAAACACATGATTCAATGTTGCAAAAGAATTAATTTCATGTGATGAGCCTAAAATATGCTAATTACAGAACATCAACACCATTCATTCATTACTCATAGCACTAAATATGATTTAGTTGCAGAAAACCCACAGGCATCCATATCTTTAAAGCATTTAATCGCAGAAAACAAATGTATATAGAATTCCAACACAGATTTATAAACTCAACCGATTAAACTCTATAAACTCAAAGCAACTAAACTCCCCATTAAGTTGCTCAAAGATCTTCAGACTTCAATAAAAGGCTTTTCATTCTACTGCAATCTCCTCCTTATGGATCGAGACTCTCCACTGTTGACATCCGAAACCCTTGAACTTGACGACTCACATCTTCTTCTTGAAGTTGCCGACACCATTGAATCTGTTTCAGCTGTCAGACTTTCAGACTGAATAATACCAGCCACGCTCGACATGGAATGCCTATCAATCAATGGGATATCTTCTTGATTCGTTTCACTAGGATGGTCCCGTATATAAGACTCCATAAAACCTTCTGCAGATGTAAGGTTAGGAATTGAATCACCAGGTTCAGTATTACCCGGACTGATCAACACTGCATCCACTGAATCATCTGGTGTATCTCGACCCCTTCTCATCCCTCGGGTCGTAAAAATCCTATCTAACAAAAAGGTACTAGGGACTTCCTGTGGATTGTCAGATATGGTATCACGCGTAAGATCAAATCTATTATCAATTCTTCGAATCATATCAAACATTGGCCTATTGTCAATAAGTATGCTTCTTTGAAGAGATTGTCTCCAACTCTCGATCCTATTAGCTTGCGGCCTACTAGGAATCTTAACACTCGTATCAGAATCCACCACCTTACTCACACGAGATTGATTCCCACGCGTGTATATTGGCGTTATAGTTTTCATCGTCACCTCACCTTTACATATAGGACACTCTTTCAAATCACTAGAATGAACAAACAACCATCGGTAAAGACACGCCCAACAAAACAAATGACCACAACAAGTCACAACCGGCTCACTCGCTAAATCCAAACATATATTACACTCGAAGAAACTACTCTCCTCTCTACTTTTTTCGCTCGTTTTCACAATCTTTGAAGTCTGTTCATCACCAGTTAACCTCATTCGCTGAGAAACGACATCGCGCATAGACCCGAGTAACCACTCATCAAGGCTCGTAGTATGTGAATGATCATTAGGCACCATATTAAGATCAAGATTCATTGTATTATGTGGTAACTGATCACCCATTAATCATATAACAAAAACACAAAATACCCAATTCAAATTTCACTCCAAACCCTAATTTTTTTCACATCAAAATTCCATCAAGAAAACACTAAAGTTTGCAAATTAGACCAAATAATCAAAACCCTTTTCAATTCTAATCAAGATTCAATGAAAAAAGCAATCAAGTTGCAATCTTGAGACTAAAATTAAACATAAAATTTGCATAAATATGAATTAGAAGATGAAAACCTTAATTGAAGAATGGATTGAGAGGGTTTGATTGGATCATCTTTAAGGTAACAGTGATTTGGAGTGAGTGAAAGACCCCCAAATTTTTTTAGTCAATTTTTATTATTTTATTTTATTGTTGAGTGTTGGAAACTTGGAATACTGAATTTAAGTGAAATTGTACGGAAATAATACTTTGTGTTTGGATGGAGATGATGTTTGAGTTTAGCATGGCTAGGCTAGTTATATTGTCCTAGATAAGCTAAAGTAGATCTCATAAGACTATATGAGCAACCGCAATGCAAGCTTTTCATAGCTTTTTACTATTCCATCAAGCCTTTTGCAAAGTCTTTTACCATTGTGACTAAAGCTTTTACAAAAGCTTTTTGTGAAAGACTTGGTAAACACCAAACTATTGTAAAAAGCTTTCCACTCACACCATATCATTTAAATACAATTGTTTATATATATACAAAAGCTTTTGCAAAGCTTGTTAGCATTTGGAAAAAATATTTGTAAATGACTTTTTAGTATTCAAACATGAATGAAAAAATGATCTAATAAACGCAAAAAGTCTTTTAAAGTTTGAGCATTGTTGATGCTCTAAGATAATCTATTTTGAATTTAAAATAGAGTTAATTGCATTTTTGGTCCCTGTGGTTTGGCCAAATTGCAGTTTTGGTCCCCAAAACTTTGAAAGTGCAGTGATAGTCTTCATTTTGAAGTTTGGATTGCATTTTTGGTCCTTGATCAGTGTGAAATGACCAAATTACCTTTGCTTTTCCTGAAGAAGGTAAAGGGTATTTTAGTCATTTAACTTTATCCAAGGACCATAAATGCAATCCAAACTTCAAAATGGGTACTATCACTGCACTTTCAATGTTTAGGGGACCAAAACTGCAATTTGGCCAAACCACAGGGACCAAAAATGCAATTAACTCTTTAAAATAAAGGACCCACTAATATTTATGTGAGACAACATGACTAATCATGTTGAACTCAACATTAGGCTACCCCAAATGGGAGCTCAGTGAGGAATCGGCAACGGGAGTCACGTGACAAGCACCATTGGGGGAGGTGAGGTGCGAGTTTGGCAAGGACGAAAAGGTGCAACCAAAGGTGAATGTTTTGCCTTTTGGGTTGCTTGCATAGTGGGTATTTTATTATTTGTGTTTTTAGTTTGTGAGCATGTGAGAGATATTTAGTAGGGTATTTTAATAAATAAAAACATGTGTTGAAAGGTGAAGTGGTGTGAGATGGTTGAGAGTGAAAGATGAAGTGGTGTGAGATGGTTGGAAGTGAAAAGTGAGATGGTGGTGAAAGAGAGAGAAAGTTGATGTAGCGCTAAGGTGGATGGTGAAGTGGTGTAAGGGTTGGGGGTAGCCTTAGAGGATCCCAATCTTTTGTGTTTAGATGGGTGATGCGTGTAACTTTGTTTAGTTATAAGGGTACAATATGGATTGGGGTTTCGGACAATCGATTTGAGATTTGGGCAGGGTTGACTCACATATACATGGCTTATTAGATTACTAGGCGAGTACCCGTACATAACAATGAATTTTATAGAAGTAAACAATTATAAGTGTGATATTGTGGTTAAGTATTTTGTGTAACCTTTAGAAAGTAACATCCGATAATTCAACTAAAAAAATCTTTAAAAAGTATTAAAAAAAACATATAAAAGCATTTAATGAAACTGCTAGAAATTATAACTAAACAAAGACAATTAACCCCTTAGAAAAATATTAAAACAAATTCTAACACAAAATAATGTAAATGAGAAAAAAATATTGATTTTAATAGGTTTAAGAGTTAATTTGTAGTATTACTAAACTTATAAAAAAATGACTAAAATAGAGGTTTACAAGGAAGACGGCACCCGCCGCGTTGCGGCGGGTTTTTTTTTTGCTTTTAGTTAAGGTTATGTATTTGTCTAGCGCGCACGTTACGGCAAGGCTCATTTGTAGAGGAAGTATGTACTTTCTTTGACCGCAGTCATTCATTTGTAGAGGAAGCACGTGTGTAGATGTGGACATAGGTTGATCGCTAACATGTGGTTGTACAACTTATCAATCATTTATGAGATTAACATTTCCAAAACATGAGAGCTATGTGACACAAAGTTTTTACTTTACTAAGTCTATATGCCATTGTGGAAAATAGTAGCAGCAGGTTGTAGAAAAAAGTGTGGACTTAAACGGCCACCCAAACTACTAAAACATCGCGCTGGAAAAGTAAGTGTTAACAACTATTTCACACTCAAAAGCTGTCAAATTTGAAGAGCTATGCATTCTATATTCAACAACAGAACTATATTCGACAACGAAAACCTGCATACTACACACCTGTTTACCTCTAATTATGTCCTAAACAAATCAATTTCCAAGAGAGAATAAGCGTACAACTATAATCATATGCAGCTGACATATGCAGTTGAATTGCATAGAGGACTGAGATTAAATTGTTGAGATACTAATTTTGGACCCGCTGACCTCCGCTGAATATATATTTTTCCGCCAAGGTATGTCCTTCTCCACATAACCGTTCCAATCGCGCCTGCATGGTGGGAATGTTCCATTCACTGTGGTATTCTCCCCAGCTATATAGTTTGACTTCTGAAGTCAAACATGGACTCTTTTAAACAAAGTATTATCGATAAAGCAATTTAGTAGTTTTGAGAGTGGATCACCTTCCAATTTCCTGATGACCGTAAGATACTTGATCCCTCTATAAAAGAACTTGTTCAAACCGGAATTGCTGGTTGGGTTATATGCATTGAGGTCCTCTGAGTCCTGCCTGACTTTTGTATAGTACGTGCAGGCTCGTCTATAGTCTCCTGAAGCATAAAAATGGTTTTGAATATACTTATAGTAGAATAATATGACTTGTTGATGCAAATAATGTTCTAAAAACGTTATTTATATCTTTCGATAACTTCACGTTTTGAGGATGACAAAATGTGAAAACACGTTACGTTAAAATTAACGTAAACAAGTTTTTAGTCGAAAGATCCCATTTCTACATAAATCACTCTAGGTATGCACAAACAAATTTACAACTTGACAAATGATCAAAGAAGTGAATTTGTGTTTTAAGACTTCATTTTTAATGTGACAAAACATTTTTTTTTCAAAAAATATACTTTACAAATTATTTTTGAATAATTAAGAAATGTTTTATTGAAAAAATAAGTTCAAATACGATAACAGCTATTTTCCCCCCCAAAATCAGCTCCAAACTTCCCCAAATAAATTTTCACCAGAAAAGACAAAAAGAGGAGCGTTTTTGTCTGGCACGGTAGTGGTACCGTGTCTTCATAACGACCAGATTTTTTCTGCCTATAAATACCAGCCCACTTCACAGTTTTTGGGCATCATTTTTCACACAGAACTTTCTGAGTTCAATACCCTTATCACATTTTCTCTTCTTGATCATTTAGTTTAGTTTTCTTTTGTTTAAGAGTGATCCAATCATCCAACCAAGTGATCATCTTCATTCCTCTTTTAGTGCAAGAGAAGAACACAAGGTATCCAAGAAGATACAAAGTGGTGTAGTTGTAGTTAGAGCACTTGTAACATTTGTTACACACTTGTTGTATCCTTGCATACATCAAGTTCATTTTTCTTTTGAGAGTTTGTGAGAGAAGATCATTGCGATCTTATAGAGATATTGATTATCTCTTAAAGCTTGTGAGCTAGTGTGTTGATCAAGATTGATCAAGGGTAGATCGGGTAGATCGAGTCTAGTGTGTTGAGTGTGTGAAGTAGAAAGGATCAAGTGGATCGTGGTAGATTGGTGCTAGCTAAGATTAGCACTCGACATCTAGCTTAGTGTCGGAAATACGATAAGCGACGTTGTACGGTTTTCTCCGCCTGAAGGGAGGTTTGTTGACATAGTGCTTGAAACTCTCGAGTGTGGTACTCGGGGAGTGGAGTAGGGCGAAGAAGAGCTTCGTGACCGAACCATTATAAATCTATGTGTCCCGGTTTGATCTTTCCATCTCTTCTCTTTACAATTATTGTTTATATTTGTTAGTATAGCTTAGAGTTCATATTGGTGTTGATTGATTACACTTAAGATTCGAATCAAAGTTTTTCAAAAGTAAAGTTTTGAAACAAATTAAAAACCGGTAAAACTATTCAACCCCCCCCCCCTTCTAGTTTTTCACAATTGGTATCAGAAGCCACGTCAATCAAGATTTTAAAGTAAATTGTATTTTAAAACTTGAATCGATCAATGGATTCTGACAAATATCTAGAAGGGCAATCTATGCAAAGACCACCACTTTTCGAAACCGATTGTTTTATATATTGGAAAACAAGATTCGAAATGTATGTGAAATCAAAAGACATTGATCTTTGGCATATTATTACCGAGGGTGACTTTCAACCGATTCAAAAGAATTCGGAAACCAAAAGGGATGAAATAGTTTCTTATGACAAACAAAGTGATGAACTTAAAAGAAAACTAGCCAAAAATAATGTGGCTAAAATGATGATTTACAATGCTTTGCCTAAAAAGGAATTTGAAAGAATTTTCATGTGTAATACGACAAAAGATATTTGAAAAACTTTGTTAGTCACTCACCAAGGTAATAATCAAGTCAAAGAGAACAAGATAGATCTTCTTTTGCAACAATATGAACAATTTTCCATTTCGGAAGATGAATCTATTGATAATGCTTTTGCTAGATTTAATACTATTATTACTAGTCTTAAAGCTCTTGATGAAGGTTACTCTAGCAAGAATTATGTTAGGAAGTTTCTTAGGGCTCTACATCCTTAATGGAGAGCAAAGGTCACCGCCATTGAAGAGTCAAAGGACTTGGCGACATTATCTCTTGATGAACTAATAGGAAACTTGAAGGTTCATGAGATGATAATTAAGAAGGACTCCGATATAGTCAAAGGCAAAAGCGAGAGAGTTAGATCTCTAGCATTAAAAGCCAAAAAGGAGTCCAGTGATGAGGAATGTTCCGATTCCGATAGTGAAGATGAAGAGTATGCGTTAGCCGTTAGAGACTTTAAAAAGTTCTTTAGGAGAAGAGGTAGGTTCGTTAGGCAATCTCGTAATGATAAGAAGCAGTCACAAAAGAACCGAGTTGAAAAGAAAGGAACGAGTGATAGGAAATGCTTTAGATGCGGAGACCCTAATCATCTCATAGGAGAGTGTCCCAAACCATCGAGAACCAACAACCAAATAGCTTTCATAGGAGGCTCTTGGAGTGATAGCGGTGAAGAAGAAGAGAAGAAGCCCAAGGACGAAACACGTCTTATGGCTCAAGCTTCTAATGAGGTACATTCCAACTCTTCTTATTATAGTGATGATAATTCGTCAATAGATGACAATAGATTACATGACGAATATAATAAACTATGCGAAGTAAGTTCTAAAATTTTAGGTAGAAACAAAACACTAAAATTCAAATTGCATGAACTCAAAATGCAAGTTTTAGAACTAAAGGATCAAGTCAAAAGACTTGAGAAAAATAAAGAAGTAGACGTAGGATGTAGGTCATGCATAAGTCTTCAAGTAGAGAATGAGAAACTCAAAGAAAATGCTTTAAGAATCATTAAGTTTGAAAAAGGAACAAAGACACTTAATGATATACTTGAAAACGTTAGGAATGGTCAACATACCGAAGCGGGCTTAGGATTTGACCCAAATAAAGCTTCGACATGTAAAACGAAACAAGTAAAATTTGTCAAATCCTCAAGTTCTGTCGAACAGGTGGACGGTACCACTAAAGGTACAGACGGCACCACTAAAATTAGTGGTACCGTGGTACCGTCGGGTACTGGAGACAGAACTGAGTCAACTTTGATAAATAATTCAAGTCCTAAACCAAGTCACATAGTTGTAAATGGCACCAGAGTACCTATTGCTAGTATAAAGGAAGTCAAAAGCTTTTACAAACCCTTGTCAACCCCCGAGCTTGGATTTGTAAAACCCGACACTAGGTCAAAAACTCCTCCACCTAGAAAAACAAATATTCCTAAACCTCGGTCAAGAACTCCTCTACCGAGAGGAAACTCTAGAAGACAAAGTTATCCAAGTAACTATCCCGTGACTTGGAATAACTGTCAACTACAAAGTTACTTGCCATGGGAAATTTGTCCTCCGTTCCAACATCCTAACCAAATGCAACTAATGCATGGTGTGGAAAACTAGAAGGGGGGGTTGAATAGTTTTAGGTATTTTTAATTTTATTATGAAAACTTTGTTTTCTTTTAAAACCTTAGATTTGAGTTTATATGAAAAATTATACTTGAACAATATTATTAATTATATGTGTATCCTTTTAGATTTGTTATAAAAGTTTTCTTTTCATGAATGGAGTTTTAAATTGATCTTTATGTGAAATCAACTTCTAATTAATACTAACAGTTATATATGCCTATATGTATGAAAGTAATGACGATATAAAGAAATAAGTAAGAGATGGAAAGATCAAACCGAGACACGAGGGATTTATAGTGGTTCGGCTACAAGGACACCTTCCTTGCCCTACTCCACTCCCCGAGCACACCTTGCTCGAGAGTTTTCTTCACTACTTCAACAAGCTCCCTTATGGCGGAGAAAACCTTACACAACTTTGGCTTACATCGGTTTAACGACACAAAGCTAAATGTCGAGTTCTAATAGTAGCTAGAACCAATCTCACAACTTCACAACACAACTTCTTCACAACTTAATTCACAACGGCTTCACACGACTTGAACGCTAGGACTTCACGACTTCAACACGACCGCTTCACAACTTCTATGCTACGGCTTCACGACTTCAACACTAGGACTTCACGACTAGGACTTCACAACTTCAACATGACCGCTTCACAACTTCTATGCTACGGCTTCACGACTTCAACGCTAGGACTTCACGACTAGGACTTCACAACTTCAACACGACCGCTTCACATCTTCTATGCTATGGCTTCACGACTTCTACACCGCGACTTCACAACTTCTAAACTACGGCTTCACGACTTCTACATGACGACTTCACAACTTCTAAGCTACGGCTTCACGACTTCTACATGACGACTTCACAACTTCCAAGCTACGGCTTCACGACTTCTACATGACGACTTCACAACTTCTAAGCTATGGCTTCACGACTTCTACACCGCGACTTCACAACTTCTACACCATGGCTTTACAACTTCTACATGACTTCTTTACACCACAACTACTTATATACCTTCTTCACTACTTACACACTATACATATCTAGTTACTTATGTTCACCCCTAATATACACACCTTATACACAAATGATTGATTTACAAATTTTACTAAACTAACAACTTAAGTAACAAGATGATACTAAGTTGTAATACTTCTAGTCTTGATTGATAGAAGTATTCTTCTTTTGCACAAGGACGGTGGAAGCTTGGATCACTTGGAAACCAATGCTTAAGATTATATGATCAAAGGGTTTTTGAAGATATGAAATGAGATCTACAACAGAAAGTTTTTAGTGCAAAAGGTGAGAAAAAATGCCAGAGAAAAACCAGTATTTATAGGCAAAATCTGGGACCTACTGGAGCGGGGGCGGTCCCCTTAAATAGGGGGCGGTCCCCTTAATTTTAAGGGGACCGCCTTGTATAATTAAGGGGGCCGCCGCTGCCGAACGTTGCTCAGTTTTGTCTTTTTGTGGGGAAGGTTTTTCTGGGACATTTTTGCCATTTTTTGTTGAAAATTTGAATTCATATATTTATATTAGATTAAACATATTTATTTAATACCAAAAATGTTTTTCAAAAATATATAAAATATTTTTGACATTTTATAAAAAGTTTAGAGATTAAGAAAATGTTCCTTTGATCATATAATGCATTAAGCACTTGTTTATTCATACCTTAAGTGATTTAGTTGTAGAAATGAATATTTACAACTAAATACTTGTTTATTTGATAAGTTTATGTTTAATGAGTTTTCATTTTGTGATTATCAAAACATAGAGATATGAATAAGTATGAATAATGTTTTTAGGCATTACTTATGTCAACAATCTCCCCCTTTTTGATGATTACAAAACTAAAACTCATTAAATCCAAAAAGTTATTTTTGGACAAGTATTTAGTGAGTTTATATTCACTTCTCCCCCTTTTTGTAGAATCAAAAAGTTTATGCCGACAAGTTTTTGAGATAAAATTTGTCGGGACGAGAACTCCCCCTTGATGTGTGCTCCCCCTCGTTTGAGGGCATTAAGGAATCGATATATGGAATACTTGCAAGAAAAATATTAGAAGCACAAGCATATATATAGCAAAAATAAGCATGCATATAAAGACATTCATTAAAAATGTTGTGTATAAATACACAACTGATGAACTCAAATAAGTACATTTTATTACTATCATTTATCCTATTAATTTGACTTGTTTTATTATATTATGTATGAGGATTGATACTTAATCGTTTACTTTTGTAATTCTCAGTTGAAAACAAGCATTTGGTGAAACTTGGCGATTTTGGACTAATTAGGGAGCAAAACATGCAAGAAGTTAAGAGTCTACTGAAATGTACAAGATCAAGACTAATCTGCTCCAGATGCGCCGCATCTTGCTTATCACATACGGCGCATCACTATCAATATTTCACCAGATACGATCCAAGATTCAAGAGGACATGCGCCGCATCTATAAATGGAGTTACGCCGCATCTTCTGGCGGTGTACGAATATTCCTGAATATTATAATCTTGGACCCCACGCGAAGTTAAGTAAATGCGCCGCATCTACTTACTAGATGCGCCGCATCTTACCCTCAGACAGAAACTATAAATACCCCAAGACCAGACGAATTTCGTGTGACATATATTATATACGAAGACCGAAGTACAGAAACCAAGGGCGAATTCAGTCGAATAGCGAGCACAAGACACACTCAAATCAAAGATACAAGAGCTGTAAGAAGGTGCTGCATGTGTTTAATTCATTAAGTAGTTTTGTTTTATTGTGTTAGTAAACTTTAATTCATCAAGATTGGTGGCTTGTGTAATGTGACAACGGAAAGATTGCACTCCCTTAAAACTGCTTTCTCATTAATTAAAGTTTATATGTTGATGTCTTTGGTGACTTTTATTAGTGCATTGATAACCTCTGTGTCTAGCTGAGCGTTGATCGGGTCGCCATGCCTCTGCCCTCGCCTATTTATTAGATCGCCTATGCATTCTATGGTCTGTAGAAAAGTAGGAGAAAGATAAATAGGATAGTCATAAGTAATCATTAAGGGTTTACTCGCCGATAAGATTAGAACCAACGAGAAAGGACTTAATCTCGGTGCGTTGCATCGAACTATACACTTCATATAACACTAGCAATAAAACAAGTGACAAACTACTTATCATAAGGACAGCCCTCTTATTGTCTCAAGTATTTATCTGTGTACGTGTGTGCTATTCGCTGATTCGTGCCTATTGGTTTAGTTTATTATTTAACTGCAACCAAATCGTGCCAGTCTCTCAGGCTGAACCCCCTTGCGTTAGATTAGATTGTATAGCTAACTTAATATATTAAAATACTGATTAGAATAACTAGATAATACGTTCCACTCTTAGTGATCGACACTCTACTTACCATTATATTCATATTGACCGGGTACACTGCTCGTTAAGTGTGTGTGTTATTGATAAGTCGGCTAAATATAAATTTAAAACTTGAGTAGGCATTAATACTGCTAAACCGCAACGACACATCGCACGCATCAAGTTTTTGGCGCCGCTGCCGGGGAGTGAATTGTTATTATCTGTTAATTTGATTAGTATTTTAATTAGGTTTCTAATTTTTTTTTATCTAACCGCTAATTTTGTTGTGTATTAGTTTAATTTGCATTCATTGTACTATTTTGCATATTTTCTGTTTTTGTGTGTTATT
Source organism: Artemisia tridentata subsp. tridentata (assembly GCA_021014915.2). Taxonomy (NCBI): domain Eukaryota; kingdom Viridiplantae; phylum Streptophyta; class Magnoliopsida; order Asterales; family Asteraceae; genus Artemisia; species Artemisia tridentata. The sequence goes on from CP139508.1 coordinate 303,992,020, forward strand.
TGTTTGCTTCTGTTTGTGTTTATTTTCGTGTGTTTTTATTTGTTTTAATTTTTCGTGTTTTTTTTTGTGTGTGTTCTGCTATCGTTGTACTGAGCTAAATCAAACGATACGGCGCATCTGATTTCTCAGATACGGCGTATTGCGTTTAACTTTTATAAAATACAACGCGTTTAATTAATTCGTTACGACGCATCTTTTCCCCAAGATACGGCGTATCTGTTTTTGATAAAAAAAATTTTCTAAACATTAACGCCATACGACGCATCTGCTTCAGCAGATACGGCGTATCTATTATTTTAATTAAAAACAGTTTTCGAATTATTAAACAGATACGGCGTATCGATTTTTATCGATACGGCGCATCTTCTGAATCAAAAATCTTATATTTTGAAACGTAACGAAAATACGGCGCATTAACCTTTGTTAATTCGACGAATATAATTTGATAAATATAGTTGATTTTTGATATTTACTTTGATCGGTCCGCTACTCTCGTGTGCAAGTTGTTTATTTTCAGGATAAATGATGACTCATGCATCACCATGAAAGACTACATTCTGAACCAAACCGAGAGACGCTAGCCGGAGTGATCAAACATAAGACGACGAGAGTGGAGGAAAACTCAATACTGGTAACATTAAACGTCCTAAATTCTTGAAATAGAACTCCAGGTAACCTCAACGATAATTCAACCAGCCCAAAGGAAAGTTCTCTACTATATAATCTCAATTTATTATCCATATAATACATCTGATTAAAATTGTAATCTTAATTTTGTATGCTTAAAAACGATATTTGTTCCTAACCTCGGAATAAATCCTTATCCTCTAAACTATAAGATTACAATTGTTAATAAAACGTTTATACCTATTGCTCTTATTTTGAATTCATTTATATCGTATGGTGTGACCGTTTTACCCCAATTTGATGTATAAAGAATCGTGTTGCGGAGGCCAAGGTACGTTCCTCATCTAAATTTCGTTCACTAATATAGCGATACGGCGGATCTAAATATCCAAAGCGCCGTATCTCTGACCAACTAGGACTCATTGACTAGTCAACGAAATTAAATAAATACGGCGCATCGTTTTGCCCTATAAATACGACGGGAATGCGCCGGATCTAAAATCTTTACCACAAAAACTCACACAGTTAAGGACTTACACACAGTAAAAGTTATACTCTAATTCCGATCATTTTTCTTAAATCCGCCTCTAATCCGATCTATAATCCTTCACCTAATCATAAAATTAAGGTAATTATTCTATTTCGATTTAATCTTGTAAATTAGGGTTTATATGATTAATTTGATTTGTGCTTAAATGATATAGAGATATGATTAGGACTTGTAATAGATGATCTTCCCCGTGTTTAACTTGCGTAAATCATCGAATTTCTGACCTAGTTTGATTTGAACGAAAATTTGGGAAAATGAATTCGATTTTGAATATTTAGCGGGAAGGTGGATTAGTAAAATGTAATGAGCTATTAGAACTGATATCAGGGGTAAATGATACTGTGATATTTAGTGGTAGTTTACGTCACGGATACGGATTCTTGAAAAGCCTGCCTGATCCCCTTTATTTATACTGATATGCTTTTAGATGCGGCGCATCTAGGTTAATTGATGCGGCGTAACGACCTATTCCCAATTTGATAAAACTTTAGATACGCCGTATTACTTAATCTAGATACGGCGCATCTTCATACGCCGTATCTCATTTCTTGCTCCGCATCCCTTATACTTTGTGCAGATACGCCGCACTGATTAAATCAGATGCGCCGTATCTATCTCACTTACAGACTGCTTACTAACTTTGAAAATTTATCTCAGATGGCATTACCAGAAGTTGAACAAAGACATCAGTGGTTACGCTTCGAGAATATGGGACTAACCCCTGGCACCTTGGAGGATTACTTACGGAGACTTGAGTCGATTTACTTTAGGAGGATATTCAGGGTACAGGTTTTGGATTTTGATGATGTGGGATTGATTGGGGCAGGACATGCTGCTGAGAGTTTACAGCATAGGATGGAGATGATAGTTACTGGAGATGATGAGGAGGTGGTGTTCAGATCTAGTGCTTGGGAGAGACTGTTCAGGATTGACGAGCCCTTGGTACGGGAGCTCATGATGGAGTTTTTCAGTACATTTTACTACAGAGAGACGGATACTAGGTTGGATATTGCGGACACCCTTGTGTTTAGACTGGGTGGCGTGCCGAGGCAGATGTCTATGCGACAGTTCATTTTGGCCATGGGTTTGCATACGGTTGAGGAGCTTGAGTTAGATGGGTTTGCCAGATATTGGGATGATAGTTTGAGAGCGGTCCCTGACAGAGCATTATTCAGTGATTACTGGGATAGGATTTCTTCGGGGGGTGACATCCTTACTTCTACCCCCTCTTACACTTTGATCAGGGAGCCGATGAGGAGGCTGTGCCACCGTCTGATAGCACTTACCATTGCTGGGAGGGGTCAGTCACTTGAGAAGGTGACCACTCTGGACCTCTTCCTCTTGAGGAGCATGGATGAGGGGTTGTCGGTGAACATCCCCCACTTTTTGGCACACTACCTCCACCGGTCGGCCGCTGGGAGAGATAGGAGGAGCCATATGACTGGCGGGCATTTTGTTTCTAGGCTGGCCCGCCATTTTGGAGTGATTGGAGCGGAGATTCCAGCGGGGCTGGAGGTTGTGGTGACCCATCTCCCGGTTATTGACAGGGATTACTTGGTTAGGCTTGGGATATGCCAGCTGGCTATGGGAGATTACGTTTGGGTAGGATTAGGGCCCGCCAGAGCTGCAGGACCAGAGGCGGAGCAGGGAGGCCCTCAGGGACCTCCGGCTGCTGCTCCAGCCCATCAGGAGGAGCCGCAGGCACCAGTGCCCCCACCAGTACATGTACGCACATTGAGTCAGAGAGTCGAGGCAGTCGAGGGGGAGTTGAGAGCCTTGAGAGGCATTGTTGATGGTATGAGGAGAGATTCAGAGTGGCTGGTTATGAGTGTGAGCAGACTTTTGGAGCAGCAGGGTATTACCCACACCCGTTCAGATGGTACTCATGTTGCGGGAGTGACACGTGCATATGCTCGCAGAGTCCGGCCTAGGACCGATGATGCCAGCACTTCAGGGACCCACCCACACGACCACACTGACCCTTGATCTTTTGATTCCACGTGTTTATTGACATTGTTCCATGCACATTATTATTATTCTTTTTGGATTGTACTAATCTATATTCTCATTTATGCATTTGATGTTTCAGTTTATATTTCTTAATATGCTTGACAAAGACTGGCATTAAGTTCAGCATGAGAGTACGAGCGGACGTGTGAGATGAACCATGGAATGAGCCATTTTTTGCAACAGACTGTTAGCAGTCTGGCTGGTGAACACATGCGCCGCATCTGGGAACAGATGCGACGCATCCTATCCTTTATGTCGTTTTATTTTTGTTTCAGGCCGCAGAGGATACGGCGCATCTCCATCCTGAGATGCGACGCATCTCCTGCAATGGTCATATCTTTATTTTTCCGTATATTTTTATTTTCGACTTTAAAACTTTTTATCAGTTTATTTCAATGCGGCGCATCCCTGGTTAAGGATGCGGCGCATCTTTTATTCTGATCCGTATTTATTCCAGGCTCGATACGGCGTATCTTCTTCCATAAGATACGGCGCATCGACTGACCTGATGATTTTCATTTTTATTTTTTAGTTTTATTTTTACCTAACTACTAATGTGTTATGCAAGTTGAACCTTTCTTACCTTAGGTGTGCTTTGAAGCCTTGGTGGTATTATAGATTCCTGCATTTCCTGTGGATACATCGAATATGAAGCTTAAACGTTCTCATCCACAAGAAAGATGATTTTTGCTCTAATACTAATGGAGGATCATACCGAGCAAATCTCAGGGGAGTTTTTCTGTTCTAATTCTTTTATTTTCCAGTTTTTAACCTTTGATACTAACAACGAGGACGTTGTTTAACTTAAGTGGGGGGATTGGAGAATTAGAACACTTAACATTTACTTGTCCTAAACTTTTCAAAATATGCTTAAAATGTGCTGAATATATCAAAATTTAAAATTTTTAGCATGTTTTTGTTTAAAGTCTAAGATTGCATAGCTGCACACATGACGTTATTTTCAAAAATTGTGATTTTTCAAAATTCACAAATCTATGAGTGTGCCGGTGACTTGTAAACTTTAGAACTTGGCTTGTATACTATTCGAGACCACCATAATAAGTATTATTTATATAATTGGAATGACTTGTCTAAATTGGTAAATTTCTAGGATTACACCCAAATAGCCTATATATGTTATGTGTTATTAGCTAACTACACTGGTTAGTTAACCCCCGTATAAACCCTTTTGTTACTCTCATTTTTAGAGTAAGATACCCCTAGAAAAACACTCAGAGCCATTCCTTTCGTTTCTTACACCTTTGTTAAAATGTTTCGTTACACCCTTACACCTTAGCCTACCCTGTAAATTAGAATCCGTGGTTGGTTAATTGCTATAGGCAAAGTGTGTTTCCTTACATTACCTGTGTTCGCGTGCGTAATTCATTATCTATGGTTAGGTCGGGAAATTGCACAATGCGATTGGAGTGAAAGTAAATATTGTATATCTTTGAGCTTATTTTTCGTGTGTTTACTACTTTCACTATTACCGTTATTTCTGAAGTCATGAAAAGTATGGAAAAATTATCCAGAATTATCATTATAGTGATGTGGTGAAATTTTACACATCTATGTTTATGTTATTAAAAAAAAAAAAAAAAGAAAAAAAAAAGAAAAAGGAAGAGTTGGATGTTTGATTTAACCAACGATGTAAAGTTTTGTATTAAGTGGTCGATATCACCACTAATTGTTGTATTATATCTATGGATTGAATGGGAGTTGGCAGTTATGGGAACGTCAACTAAGGTTTATTCTTTGATTAAGATCTTGTTGAGTATAATTCGTGTCTACCAAAAGCGTGTGTTTCAAGTGTTAAAGCGTGAGTTATTCAATGATATGAGTCTTATTCATGGGATGGTTGGGATAGTGATTAACCACACTTAGGATTTTAATTTATTTGTTTTGTTTATTTTTCATTTTACACCAGTTTATATCCCAAATATTATCCATACCCTGTATTATTCTTTATCCAACCAAACCTTTGATTTATTGAGATTAGGGATTTGAGCAATCTTAAGTATCGTAGTCGTGGATTCGGCTATGTATTTATGATTTTGTCGCCCTTTTTGATATATTATTATTGGTGAAGTTTGGACCTATCTTTAGCCTATTCGAGTTAAGGATTTGAGCAATTGCAAGTATCGTGTTCGTGGATTCGATCATGTATTTGTGATTTTGTCGCCTTTTCTGGAATTTGAAATCGATAGAGATTAAGAATAATTAACCCTTAAACCTCAAAACCCTTTTTAGCGCTTTAGACTTGTTATTCCTTGGCTTTAGTGGGGGAGATGTGTATACTTGCCAAGCTTATGATAGAATATTCGTCGCGACTGGACAGTTAAACGATTAGATTTGCTTTTATCAGATTATTTTATTTTACTTCTAATTCGTTAAGTGTTTAGTTGTGTGATTATGACAAAAATGAATACATGCTTAAATATAAAAATAAATCCTAATATCTTTTAGGATACATTTTCATAAGATTAATTCTAAGGTTTACTTGGGGACAAGTAAAGTTCAAGTGGGGGGATATTTGATGAACTCAAATAAGTACATTTTATTACTATCATTTATCCTATTAATTTGACTTGTTTTATTATATTATGTATGAGGATTGATACTTAATCGTTTACTTTTGTAATTCTCAGTTGAAAACAAGCATTTGGTGAAACTTGGCGATTTTGGACTAATTATGGAGCAAAACATGCAAGAAGTTAAGAGTCTACTGAAATGTACAAGATCAAGACTAATCTGCTCCAGATGCGCCGCATCTTGCTTATCACATACGGCGCATCACTATCAATATTTCACCAGATACGATCCAAGATTCAAGAGGACATGCGCCGCATCTATAAATGGAGTTACGCCGCATCTTCTGGCGGTGTACGAATATTCCTGAATATTATAATCTTGGACCCCACGCGAAGTTAAGTAAATGCGCCGCATCTACTTACTAGATGCGCCGCATCTTACCCTCAGACAGAAACTATAAATACCCCAAGACCAGACGAATTTCGTGTGACATATATTATATACGAAGACCGAAGTACAGAAACCAAGGGCGAATTCAGTCGAATAGCGAGCACAAGACACACTCAAATCAAAGATACAAGAGCTGTAAGAAGGTGTTGCATGTGTTTAATTCATTAAGTAGTTTTGTTTTATTGTGTTAGTAAACTTTAATTCATCAAGATTGGTGGCTTGTGTAATGTGACAACGGAAAGATTGCACTCCCTTAAAACTGCTTTCTCATTAATTAAAGTTTATATGTTGATGTCTTTGGTGACTTTTATTAGTGCATTGATAACCTCTGTGTCTAGCTGAGCGTTGATCGGGTCGCCATGCCTCTGCCCTCGCCTATTTATTAGATCGCCTATGCATTCTATGGTCTGTAGAAAAGTAGGAGAAAGATAAATAGGATAGTCATAAGTAATCATTAAGGGTTTACTCGCCAATAAGATTAGAACCAACGAGAAAGGACTTAATCTCGGTGCGTTGCATCGAACTATACACTTCATATAACACTAGCAATAAAACAAGTGACAAACTACTTATCATAAGGACAGCCCTCTTATTGTCTCAAGTATTTATCTGTGTACGTGTGTGCTATTCGCTGATTCGTGCCTATTGGTTTAGTTTATTATTTAACTGCAACCAAATCGTGCCAGTCTCTTAGGCTGAACCCCCTTGCGTTAGATTAGATTGTATAGCTAACTTAATATATTAAAATACTGATTAGAATAACTAGATATTACGTTCCACTCTTAGTGATCGACACTCTACTTACCATTATATTCATACTGACCGGGTACACTGCTCGTTAAGTGTGTGTGTTATTGATAAGTCGGCTAAATATAAATTTAAAACTTGAGTAGGCATTAATACTGCTAAACCGCAACGACACATCGCACGCATCAACAACCATCTAAGATTATATTCAATCCTACTTTAGCTAGTAAGTAATGCAATCTACATAATCATTCTAGGAGTACATGATCTTCCATGGGGCTTGCACACAAAATGGTTTGAAAAATTATTTTTGATTAAGCATTGCATATGCTTAATTTGGTGAGAATGGAGGTGGTGGTGGTGTAGTGGGTGAAAATGGTGGAGGTTGGATGTTAAGCATGTGTTCAAGGGATGAAAACATGTAGTGTATCTCATATCTAAGACCAAAGATGATGGTACGGTTGTGGATGCAACAAAGGAAATTGTCTCCATGGGGTTCAAGTAAAGCCCAAGGGATGGGAAAGCATGGTGGTGGTATTGGTGATGATGAGAAATGAGCATCAAGAGGTGTTATTGGTAATATGGAAATGACAAGTTGGGTGAATGGAGGTTCTTTAGTAGGAGGTGGAGTTGATTCTCTTGATGGTGGTGATGATAGGTGTGAGTTGATGTAGTTATTAATGGATGAAGTGGAACGTATGGATGAAGATGATGTGCCATGAGTGGAGGGTGTTTTTGATGGTGCATTTGGTGCACTTGGGGATGAACATTGAGGTGGTGGTGATGGAGTTTTGGTGTCTTCTTGGGTTAAGTCAATGAAGAGTTATTTTGGTGGTATGATGAGAATTTTGTGTTTCTTGGATGTCTTAGAGATGGATGATGTTGGTGATAGCATGGTGAATGAAAATGGGTGTTTGATGGAGGTGATGGTTGATTTAGGTAAGGTTTGGAGGTTTTGTGGTAAAATTCCAATATCAGTTCGTCTTTTAAGAGAAATGGTAGCTGGGGCTAGATAAAAGGGGTCACAAGATGCAAAAGAAAACATTAAATTTTACTGCCCAGATGGCCGGTCCCCTTAATTGTAGGCCGGCGCCCTTAAAATTAAGGGGACCGCCTAGGGAATTAAGGGGGCCGCCCATCTGGTGTTTTCCCAGGTGACCAAATTTGAAAATTTTCCAGAAAAGGGTCATTTTTAGGGTGTTTTTGCAGCAAGCCCCATTTGAATCATGTACATCAAGAATGATTAAATAGTGGCATAAACATGTTAAATACGCATGCATACATTTAAAACATATTATGGAATAAGCATGTTATTAATCATCAAGCATGTATATATATCATGATATCAAGTATACAAGCAATAAGCATAACAATCATATATTAAAGACAAGAAATAAAGCATTCATTAGTTGAAAATAATTGTGTTAAAAACATAATTATTGATACAACACATATTTTGCTTATAGCATACAATAAGTAGAAAATTTTAAATTGCCTAAGAGATCCATTTGACTTGCTTGAGACATGAAAAACTTGAATTATTTTGGATGGATAATGGTAAAGAGGGGGTAAAAATGTTGGATTAATGGGGTTGTAAGTTTGGGTGTGTGTATATTGGAGAGAGTGTTGATGGAGGAATTGGAGGTGGAGAGCTTAGACTTGACCATGTTGAATGAGGGTTTTGATGTTGTTCAAGTGGTGGTGTTGGATTAGATCTAGTGAGAAGATACTCAATCCAAGTGAGACGCTCATTTAAGGCGATGGTTTGATTTTGGAGAAAGATGCAACAAGGACAATTGTTGACATGTTTCTCAATTTGACTCAAGTGATGTGGTGATGATGGTAATGATGGTGAGATGGATGGTGATGGGTCTAAGTTTCTTTGAGCAAGGTGCAAAGCAAGGAGAGCATTAAGCTCATGGGCTTCCTTGAGTTCTTCAATGAACTTCAAGTGTTGAGTGGACGGTGATGATGATGGAGAGTGGTTGTTATTTGGTGGAAGTGGTGGTGACACTCTTGGTGGTGGAGATATTTGTGAACTTGGGTAATTATGAGTGAATGAAGGTGGACATATGGATGATTGGTTATGTGTGTGAAAGGGTTCATTAGGATTAGGTTTAGGTGTTGGTTGAGTTTGAACAACATCATTTGTTGGGTTATGGCAAATGTCAAGCTTCCTCCTCCAAATGGGCCTCACTGAGATTTTAGCAACTCTTGAAGGCTTGGATCTTGGGTGGTTAGATGATGACATGTTTGGATGGATGATATGGATGAGCATTTATGATGGAGTTGGGTATTTATGGTGTAGTGATGATGTGATTGTGGAAGGTAAATTTTGGTGGGTGGTTTGTGACAAAATGTGTTTGTGAATTTTGGGAAGTATAGGATAAAATGGGCTAAAAAATAGAAAAAGGGAGCAGCACCTTCGACCATCAGATGGCCGGTCCCCTTAAATATTAAGGGGGCCGCCCATCTGCTGATTTCCAGGTTACTGGAAATGGGTTTTTGGCAGAAAATTGTTGAAAGGGTTGTGTTTTTGGGTTTAGTTTCAAGCAAGTCCAACTTCTTTTGAGGCAATTTAGGATTTAATAACTTATGTATGCTAAGCATATTCATTAGACATTATTATCTAGCATGCAAACAACTCATTTAGCATGTAACATATATATGTTAGACAAGAAAACACTACATAGCACCAAGTAATTCATAGTATCATATTTAGGAAGATTAATAAGCAAGTTAAATAATCCTAATGAATATCTATGTGCATGGGAATGTGGAGTTGTGATAGCATGGACTTCTAGACTTGTACCAAGTGAGGTCTTAGTGAATAAATTATGGTTATTTTCAAATTTAGTTCACTTATAAATGTCACATACATAAATATAGATGACAGATATGAGATCACCATGCATGATTTAAAGAAATGTTTTTGGCATTATTCAACAATGTTTGAAAGTGGGTTTTTATGTAGATGTGAAAGATATATTAATGAAATAGTTTTGGCTTTATTTCAAAATGTTTTTATGAGGAAAGAAAACATATTTTTTCAATCTTTAGTTTTTGATAAACACGTAATTATGGACACAAGTTTGGAAGAAAGGTAGGATGGTGAAACATGTTTAATAGAAATGTGTCATAATCTTTTGAAAAATCATTTTTCCAAAATGTGAAGTTTTTGCAAATTTAAAAATAAGTCCCATTAATTATAGGTTTAAAAATAGTGGTTTATAAAAGATCTCATGCTCAAGGGTATTGGTTAAGTCTATTGTCACATGCTACCTCTTTCTACATATCCTATGGCATTTAAGCATGTATTATAACTAACTACAAAAATACATCATATCAGAGTAGTTAGAGAAAAACAAAAGCTATTATAATGACAATGCATTCAACAACTAAACAAATAATTACGAAGGCATGCAGTCAAATCACATAGGAGCAAGTAAACATCTAGAAATTTTATATATGCAAGATGACATAAATCTAGGAATGAAAAGCTCTAGTGAAAAGCAAAGTTCATAACAGTAAACTATCGTTAGGTATATTTAGGAAGAATAATGTATTCAAGTTGGAGAATGAGTATGAGACTATTACTAGTGGTGCTCAATTCAGGCTAAACACGACCGTTTTTACGGGTTACGCACACCCAACTTCTCACATAGAAGCAATTCAACCGTTAGGTCAAATTGAGTTTCTAGTCAATAGATTCTCCAGTAGTCATTCTCTTTTTAGAAGAAATTAAGTTCCTAAATTTACCTATCGAAGAGTATCAAATATGAAGATTGCTTGGTTTACTAACACTTAGTGGGGCTAACTAAAGGGTTTCTAGTTCATTAAGCCACAGAACGAATATAACTAAAGTGTAAAGGCAAAGCAACCTATCAGACTAAGCGTATCCTAAGGCATTAATAAGATTATATGCATGAAGTAATTACTTATGAAATTTAAAAAGAGAACTTACCTCACGTCCTAGCTTTTCTTCGTAATGTCTCAGATGATGATCGACGTGTGAATGATAGGTGAGTCGGATGATGATCTTTTCCTTCGTCTGTGTCACTCCATGATTTTGGATTGAGTTCACTTTGGAGTTGATTCATGTAGTCTTCGTCGTTAACACCTTCATTAACAACATTTGAACTAGTAGCACATGTATCTATTTTATCTAAATGTTTATCTATTAAATTTTCTAAGATAACTAATTCATGTACAAGATCAAAATCCTCATCTTTGGCTTGACATTTTTCTTGATGAAAGTTTAAGAAATTTTTCCAAATATCATTTGCCGTTTTACAGAAGGATATTCTTTCATATTCAACTTTCGGCAAGGTTTTATAAATAATTATTTTAGCTTTATTATTTATTTCATTCTTTGTTTTCAAATAATCAATTTGACTTTCAAAATCCATTTTTGTTTGTCTTTCAAAATCCGTTTTTGCTTGATTTTCAAAATCACCAATCGAAATGACATGCCAAAGATCTGGATCAATGGATTTCACATAAGTTTCAAATTTATTTTTCCATTCAAGAAAAGTATAGTTTTCAAAAAGCGGTGGTTTTTAAATAGATTCCCCTTCTAAATATCTTTCGGATTCCATAGATCGATTCAAGTTTTACAATACAGTATATTTTAAAAATCTTGATTAACCTGGCTCTGGTACCAATTGTGGAAAACTAGAAGGGGGGTTGAATAGTTTTACGTCTTTTTAATTTTATTATGAAAACTTTGTTTTCTTTTAAAACCTTATATTTGAGTTTATATGAAAAATTATACTTGAACAATATTATTAATTATATGTGTATCCTTTTAGATTTGTTATAAAAGTTTTCTTTTCATGAATGGAGTTTTAAATTGATCTTTATGTGAAATCAACTTCTAATTAATACTAACAGTTATATATGCCTATATGTATGAAAGTAATGACGATATAAAGAAATAAGTAAGAGATGGAAAGATCAAACCAAGACACGAGGGATTTATAGTGGTTCGGCTACAAGGACACCTTCCTTACCCTACTCCACTCCCCGAGCACACCTTGCTCGAGAGTTTTCTTCACTACTTCAACAAGCTCCCTTATGGCGGAGAAAACCTTACACAACTTTGGCTTACACCGGTTTAACGACACAAAGCTAAATGTCGAGTTCTAATAGTAGCTAGAACCAATCTCACAACTTCACAACACAACTTCTTCACAACTTAATTCACAACGGCTTCACGACTTGAACTCTAGGACTTCATGACTAGGACTTCACGACTTCAACACGACCGCTTCACAACTTCTATGCTACGGCTTCACGACTTCAACACTAGGACTTCACGACTAGGACTTCACAACTTCAACATGACCGCTTCACAACTTCTATGCTACGGCTTCACGACTTCAACGCTAGGACTTCACGACTAGGACTTCACAACTTCAACACGACCGCTTCACATCTTCTATGCTATGGCTTCACGACTTCTACACCGCGACTTCACAACTTCTAAACTACGGCTTCACGACTTCTACATGACGACTTCACAACTTCTAAGCTACGGCTTCAAAACTTCTACATGACGACTTCACAACTTCCAAGCTACGGCTTCACGACTTTTACATGACGACTTCACAACTTCTAAGCTATGGCTTCACGACTTCTACACCGCGACTTCACAACTTCTACACCATGGCTTTACAACTTCTACATGACTTCTTTACACCACAACTACTTATATACCTTCTTCACTACTTACACACTATACATATCTAGTCACTTATGTTCACCCCTAATATACACACCTTATACACAAATGAATGATTTACAAATTTTACTAAACTAACAACTTAAGTAACAAGATGATACTAAGTTGTAATACTTCTAGTCTTGATTGATAGAAGTATTCTTCTTTTGCACAAGGATGGTGGAAGCTTGGATCACTTGGAAACCAATGCTTAAGATTATATGATCAAAGGGTTTTTGAAGATATGAAATGAGATCTACAACAGAAAGTTTTTAGTGCAAAAGGTGAGAAAAAATGCCAGAGAAAAACCAGTATTTATAGGCAAAATCTGGGACCTACTGGAGCGGGGGCGGTCCCCTTAATTTTAAGGGGACCGCCTTGTATAATTAAGGGGGCCGCCGCTGCCGAACGTTGCACAGTTTTGTCTTTTTGTGGGGAAGGTTTTTCTGGGACATTTTTTCCATTTTTGGTTGAAAATTTGAATTCATATATTTATATTAGATTAAACATATTTATTTAATACCAAAAATATTTTTCAAAAATATATAAAATGTTTTTGACATTTTATAAAAAGTTTAGAGATTAAGAAAATGTTCCTTTGATCATATAATGCATTAAGCACTTGTTTATTCATACCTTAAGTGATTTAGTTGTAGAAATGAATATTTACAACTAAATACTTGTTTATTTGATAAGTTTATGTTTAATGAGTTTTCATTTTGTGATTATCAAAACATAGAGATATGAATAAGTATGAATAATGTTTTTAGGCATTACTTATGTCAACACATGGGATGTTTAACACTAACAACTTTGGACCCATGAGATATTGGGGACCAAATGTTTGAATTTTTGTCTTATTCAATAGATATGCTTGGGAATCGACTTGGAGCCTGACGAATGGGTCAAGGATTGTGGATGCACTAATCATATGACGGGTAACCGAAGTCTATTCTCATCATACAAGGCATACAATGGAGGTAATGTCACTTTCGGTAGCAAACTTAAGGGCAACATAATAGGCAAATGTACGATTACTCAAAACTCCCTCACTATTAAAGATGTTGAGCATGTAGATAACTTAGGATTTAACTTGCTTAGCATTAGTCAAATGGTAGACAATAAGTGTAGAGTTATATTCTCTGAAGAGGGTAGTGAGATCATTTAGAATGGTAAAACCATAGGCAAAGGAGTTAGGAGGAATGGCTCATTTGTTATGAAAATAGGAAATAAGCCTCAGGATAAGATTTGCTTAGCAACCTGATGGAGCGTGATGTGTCGTTGCTGTTTAGCAGTTTTAATGCCTACTCAAGTTTTAAATTTATATTTAGCCGACTTATCAATAACACACACACTTAACGAGCAGTGTACCCGGTCAGTATGAATATAATGGTAAGTAGAGTGTCGATCACTAAGAGTGGAACGTATTATCTCGTTATTCTAATCAGTATTTTAATATCCTAACGCAAGGGGGTTTCAGCCTGAGAGACTGCCACGGTTTTTGTTTGCAATTAAATAATAAAATAAACCAATAGGCACGAATCAGCAAGTAGCACACACGTACACAGATAAATACTCGAGACAATAAGAGGGCTGTCCTTATGATTAAGTAGATTGTCACTTGTTTTATTGATAGCTTTATATGAAGTGTATGTAGTTAACCCTTTCTCGTTGGTCCTAATCTTATCGGCGAGTAAACCCTTAATGATTACTTATGTCTAAAAGTTATTCCTAAGTGATCAATTTAGTAATAACCGTGGGAGCCACATTATTTTCCGCAGTCAAATGCCCGCAAGCCACTAATAAACACAGAGGTTATCAATGCACTAATAGGTAGTAACCAAAGACATCAACATATAAACTTTAATTGATGGGAAAGCAAGTATTAAAGGGAGTGCAATCTTTCGTTGTCACATTACACAAGCCACCAATCCTGATGAATTAAAGTTTGCTAACACAATAAAACAAAACTACTTAATGAATTAAACACATGCAGCACCTTCTTACAGCTCTTGTATCTTCGTTTGGTGTGTCTTGTGCTGCCTCCTTGACTGAATTCGTCCTAGGGTTCTGCTGCTTCGGTAATGCTCTCTGTCTGACAAAAGCTCTGGAATTCGTCTGGTCTTGGGGTATTTATAGTTTCTGTCTGAGGGAAGATGCGGCGCATCTAGTAAGTAGATGCGGCGCATTGACTTAACTTCGCGTGGGGTCCAAGATTATAATATTCAGGAATATTCGTACACCGCCAGAAGATGCGGCGTAACTCCATGATAAGATGCGGCGCATGTCCTCTTGTATCTTGGATCGTATCTGGTGATATCTTGATATAGATGCGCCGTATGTAATGAGTGAGATGCGGCGCATCTGGAGCAGATTAGTCTTGATCTTCTTCATTTCAGTAGACTCTTAACTTCTTGCATGTTTTGCTCCATAATTAGTCCAAAATCGCTAAGTTTCACCAAATGCTTGTTTTTACCTGAGAATTACAAAAGTAAACGATTAAGTATCAATCCTCATACATAATATAGTAAAACAAGTCAAATTAATAGGATAAATGATAGTAATAAAATGTACTTATTTGAGTTCATCAAATATCCCCCCACTTGAACTTTACTTGTCCCCAAGTGAACCTTAGAATTTCTCTTATGAAAATGTATCCTAAAAGATGTTAGGATTTATTTTTATATTTAAGCATGTATTCGTTTATTTCATAATCACACAACTAAACACTTAACGAATTAGAAGTAAAATAAAATAAGTTGATAAAAGCAAATCTAATCGTTTAACTATCCAGTCGTGACGAATATTCTATCATAAGCTTGGCAAGTATACACATCTCCTCCACTAAAGCTAAGGAATAACAAGTCTAAAGCGGTAAAAAGGGTTTGTAGGCTTAAGGGTTAATTATTCTCTTTCACTATCGATCTCAAATTCTAGAAAAGGCGACAAAATCACAAATACATGATCGAATCCACGAACACGATACTTGCAATTGCTCAAATCCTTAACTCGAATAAGCTAAAGATAGGTCCAAACTTCACCAATAATAATATATCAAAAAGGGCGACAAAATCATAAATACATAGCCGAATCCACGACTACGATACTTAAGATTGCTCAAATCCCTAATCTCAATAAATCAAAGGTTTGGTTGGATAAAGAATAATAAAGGGCATGGATAATATTTGGGATATAAATTGGTGTAAAATGAAAAATAAACAAAATAAATAAATTAAAATCCTAAGTGTGGTTAATCACTATCCCAACCATCCCATGAATAAGACTCATATCATCGAATAACTCACGCTTTAACACTTGAAACACACGCTTTAGGTAGACACGAATTATACTCAACAAGATCTTAATCAAAGAATAAACCTTAATTGGCGTTCCCATAACTGCCAATTCCCATTCAATCCATAGATATAGTACAACAAATAGTGGTGATATCGACCACTTAATACAAAACTTTACATAAGTTGGTTAAAACAAACTTCCAACTTTTCCTTTTTCTTTTTCTTTTCTATTTTTTTTCGATTTTTTTTTTTTTTTTTTTTTTTTTTTTTTTTTTTTTTAAACTACTAACATAAACATAGATGTGTAAAATTTCACCACATCACTATAATGATAATTCTGGATAATTTTTTCATACTTTTCATACTTCAGAAATAACGGTAATAGTGAAAGTAGTAAACACACGAAAAATAGACTCAAAGATATACAATATTTACTTTCACTCCAATTGCATTGTGCAATTTCCCGACCTAACCAAAGATAATGAATTACGCACGCGAACACAGGTAATGTAAGGAAACACACTTTGCCTATAGCAATTAACCAACCACGGATTCTAATCTACAGGGTAGGCTAAGGTGTAAGGGTGTAACGAAACATTTTAAACATAGGTGTAAGAAACGAAAGGAATGGCTCTGAGTGTTTTTCTAGGGGTATCTTACTCTAAAAATGAGAGTAACAAAAGGGTTTATACGGGGGTTAACTAACCAGTGTAGTTAGTTAATAACACATAACATATAATAGGCTATTTGGGTGTAATCCTAGAATTTTACCAATTTAGACAGGTCATTCCAATTATATAAATAATACTCATTATGGTGGTCTCGAATAGTATACAAGCCAAGTTCTAAAGTTTACAAGTCACCGGCACACTCATAGATTTGTGAATTTTGAAAAATCACAATTTTTGAAAATAACGTCATGTGTGCAGCTATGCAACTTAGATCTTAAACAAAAACATGCTAAAAATTTTTAAGTTTTATATATTAAGCACATTTTAAGCATAATTTTTGAAAAATTTTAGGACAAGTAATTGTTAAGTGTTCTAATTCTCCAATCCCCCCACTTAAGTTAAACAACGTCCTCGTTGTTTGTATAAAAGGTTAAAAACTGGAAAATAAAAGAATTAGAACAGAAAAACTCCCCTGAGATTTGCTCGGTATGATCCTCCATTTGTATTTGAGCAAAATCATCTTTCTTGTGGATTAGAACGTTAAAGCTTCATACTTGATGTATCCACAGGAAATCCAGGAAACTATAATACCACCAATACTTTAAAACACACCTAAGATAAGAAAGGTTCAAACTTGCATAATACATTAGTAGTTAGAAAAAATAAAACTTAAAAATTAAAACTGAAAATCATCAGGTCAGTCGATGCGCCGTATCTTATGGAAGAAGATACGCCGTATCGAGCCTGGAATAAATACGGATCAGAATAAAAGATGTGCCGCATCCTTAACCAGGGATGCGCCGCATTAAAATAAACTGATAAAAAGTTTTAAAGTCGAAAATAAAAAATGCAGAAAATTAAAATAAGATATGACCATTGCAGGAGATGCGTCGCATCTTAGGATTGAGATGCGCCGTATCCTCAGGCGGGCCTGACTGACTCGACACAGAAACAGAATAATAAAAAGATAAATCCGGGTTGTCTCCCGGCCAGCACTTGTCTTTATTCCAGAGTCTTCAAGTTAGACTCACGTTCAGCTCTTTATTCCAATACGTGATTCCCACATTGCTTACGTAGGATCCATTTAGCAACTAAATCGTCACGTATATATTCAGGTCCCAAATTCAAAACTCCATTGTAGAATCCATCCATTATTTGATATGGGTACTCAATCCCTCTCTTCATGTCATCATCACTAATAAAAAGGAATGGAGAAAATTTGTAGCAGATCCTACTAATGGCATGTTTAAATCCAGGATGAGTTCGGGGCATCATATAAGTGATAATGTCGTTTCCACATTGAAAGGTGATCTTTCCTTCAAATCGTTTTGCATTAATAGTGATCTCCCTACAAAATGGTTTTCCGACAATCACGTCACCCATATTGCTGTCACAATAGGCATTCATGTCTTCAACAACGGCGAACTCAGTTACAATAGTAAAGCGTCCCATGAATATCGGGACATTAATGAAGGCTCCAACTACATTCTTTCCCTTATACTCCACTTTATTTCTCATAATGGAATTGTAAAACCTTCTTGACATGACATTGATTGGTAAAATAGGAAAGAAATTGGCGTCAATTCACTTGTACCCAATCATGCATGTGAATTGCAAATTGTAAGCACAATCGGCGTGGATCCTTCTACCGTAATCCCAAGAACCATCATATCCCTCAAATTCATCGTAATTCCTAGTATTAATAACGTTAATTTTTGGACTATCAAGAATTTCTCCTTCTTCTAACTCAGATTCCGCATCATCCATGAATAGGTCATTGGATTCTAATGGTCCATTAAGGTCATTAAGTTCAATGTAGTCCCCATTGTAACGTTCGGGTGATTTTTCATGCACTAATACGTCGTTCATAAAATTGGCTTTGAAGTCGAAGTCAATTAGTTCTCCGAATCCTTCCATTTTCCTTCTGAAATAATCACAAAAGCATCAGTAGGATCTGTTCGCTAAGAAGAAAAATTAATGAATTTAGAAACGGATATATGAATACAAATACCTGATATCTGCGGACGATGCGCCGTATCCAAAAAGTTGGATACGCCGTATCTTATAATCGTTAAAATTTAATCAGACTTTATCCAGAAAATAGATACGCCGCTTAGAATTTATGAATGCGCCGTATCGAATTAATTAATCAAAAATCGATATTTATTTAAAATTAAATACGTCGTATTAACGAAAGTTAATGCGCCGTATTTTCGTTACGTTTAAAAATACGAGATTTTTGATTCAGAGGATACGCCGTATCGACAGAGATCGATACGCCGTATCTGTTTAATAATTCGCAAACTGTTTTTAATTAAAATAATAGATACGCCGTATCTGCTAAAGCAGATGCGTCGTATGGCGTTAACGTTTAGAAATTTTTTTTTTATCAAAAACAGATACGCCGTATCTTGGGGAAAAGATGCGTCGTATCGAATTAATTAAACGCGTTGTATTTATAAAAAAATTAAACGCAATACGCCGTATCTGAGAGATCAGATGCGCCGTATCGTTTGATTTAGCACAGTACAACGATAGCAGAACAGAAAAAATACGAAAAATAAAAACAAAAAACACACAACGAAAATAAAACACACAAAAATAAAAGAAAACAATTAACACACAATACAACAAATATGCAAAATAATACAATGATGCAATTAATCTAATAAAAAGAAAAACCTAATTAAAATACTAATCAAATTAACAGATAATAACAATTCACTCCCCGGCAACGGCGCCAAAAACTTGATGGAGCGTGATGTGTCGTTGCGGTTTAGCAGTTTTAATGCCTACTCAAGTTTTAAATTTATATTTAGCCGACTTATCAATAACACACACACTTAAGGAGCAGTGTACCCGGTCAGTATGAATATAATGGTAAGTAGAGTGTCGATCACTAAGAGTGGAACGTATTATCTCGTTATTCTAATCGATATTTTAATATTCCTAACGCAAGGGGGTTTCAGCCTGAGAGACTGCCACGGTTTTTGTTTGCAATTAAATAATAAAATAAACCAATAGGCACGAATCAGCAAGTAGCACACACGTACACAGATAAATACTCGAGACAATAAGAGGGCTGTCCTTATGATTAAGTAGATTGTCACTTGTTTTATTGATAGCTTTATATGAAGTGTATGTAGTTAACCCTTTCTTGTTGGTCCTAATCTTATCGGCGAGTAAACCCTTAATGATTACTTATGTCTAAAAGTTATTCCTAAGTGATCAATTTAGTAATAACCGTGGGAGCCACATTATTTTCCGCAGTCAAATGCCCGCAAGCCACTAATAAACACAGAGGTTATCAATGCACTAATAAGTAGTAACCAAAGACATCAACATATAAACTTTAATTGATGGGAAAGCAAGTATTAAAGGGAGTGCAATCTTTCGTTGTCACATTACACAAGCCACCAATCCTGATGAATTAAAGTTTGCTAACACAATAAAACAAAACTACTTAATGAATTAAACACATGCAGCACCTTCTTACAGCTCTTGTATCTTCGTTTGGTGTGTCTTGTGCTGCCTCCTTGACTGAATTCGTCCTAGGGTTCTGCTGCTTCAGTAATGCTCTCTGTCTGACAAAAGCTCTGGAATTCGTCTGGTCTTGGGGTATTTATAGTTTCTGTCTGAGGGAAGATGCGGCGCATCTAGTAAGTAGATGCGGCGCATTGACTTAACTTCGCGTGGGGTCCAAGATTATAATATTCAGGAATATTCGTACACCGCCAGAAGATGCGGCGTAACTCCATGATAAGATGCGGCGCATGTCCTCTTGTATCTTGGATCGTATCTGGTGATATCTTGATATAGATGCGCCGTATGTAATGAGTGAGATGCGGCGCATCTGGAGCAGATTAGTCTTGATCTTCTTCATTTCAGTAGACTCTTAACTTCTTGCATGTTTTGCTCCATAATTAGTCCAAAATCGCTAAGTTTCACAAAATGCTTGTTTTTTACCTGAGAATTACAAAAGTAAACAATTAAGTATCAATCCTCATACAAAATATAGTAAAACAAGTCAAATTAATAGGATAAATGATAGTAATAAAATGTACTTATTTGAGTTCATCACAACCATAGATGATAATTCCACTCTATGGCATAGGAGATTAGGGCACGCTAATATGCGCTTGATACAATCATTGGCATCTAAGGAACTAGTTAGAAATCTACCTAAGATTAAGTTTGATAAACACTTTTGTGACGCTTGTAAAGTTGGAAAACAAGCTCATTCTAGTCACAAAGCTAAGAATATGGTTTCGACATCTAGATGCCTAGAACTCCTTCATATGGACTTATTTGGTCCATCCGCCGTACGGAGCTATAGAGAAAATAACTACACATTAGTAATAGTTGATGACTACTCTAGGTATACTTGGACTAGATTTCTTAAGAATAAGACACAAGCTTTCGAGGAATTCGAAATCTCTAGTAAGAAGGTCCAAAATCTAGAGTGTACAATTGTCTCAATTAGGACGGATCATGGTCGGGAATTTGATAATGAAGTGCAATTTGGAATATATTGTGATGCTAATGGTATTACACATAATTTCTCAGCTCCACGCACTCCACAATCAAATGGAGTAGTTGAGCGGAAAAATCGTACTCTACAAGAGATGAGTAGAACGATGTTGAATGAACATTCAATTCCGCAAAAGTTTTGGTGTAATGCGGTGGACACCTCAACTTACATACTAAATAGGATTCTAATTAGACCTATCTTAGGAAAAACACCATATGAAATCTTGAAAGGTAGAAAACTTACTTTAGATTACTTTAGAGTGTTTGGAAGCAAGTGCTTCATATTAAACACTAAAGACTACCTCACCAAGTTTGACCCAAAGTCTTACGAATGTGTTTTCCTTGGTTACTCCCAAAATAGTATAGCGGTATAGCCTATGTTATCCTAAATAAGGAAACAATGAAAGTCGAAGAGTCACTCAACGTGACATTTGATGAAAGTCCTCCACCAACTAAGACATCACCTTTGGTGGATGATGACTTAGATGAGGATGAAGCCATTAAGGTTAATGGCAAGAAAACCTTAGAAGATGACATTGAGGATGAAATAGTCGAACTTGACGAAGTTGTCAACATTAAGGAATCCAAGAACCATCCTATTGAAAATGTCATAGAAAACATAAACCAACGAACCCTTAGGTCACAAGCTCAAAACAAAAATAATTTCTTTTGTTTTATATAAATCGTAGAACCTAAGAATGTCGGTGAAGCGATTAAGGATGAAAGCTGGGTAGTTGCCATGCAAGAAGAGCTTAATCAATTCACCGCAAACCAAGTTTAGGATTTAGTACCTCCACCTAAAAATCAAACCATCATAGGAACTAAGTGGGTGTTTAGGAATAAACTCGACGAAAATGGCGTCGTGACTAGGAATAAGGCAAGGTTGGTAGCACAAGGCTATAACCAACAAGAAGGAATAGATTACGATGAAACTTATGCACCTGTAGCTAGATTAGAGTCTATTAGGATACTCCTTGCCTATGCTTGCGCCTTAGATTTTAAATTATACCAAATGGATGTGAAAAGTGCATTCCTAAATGGTTATATCAACGAGGAGGTATATGTTGCACAACCTCCGGGATTCGTTGATTTCGAGAAACCGAATCATGTCTACAAACTCAAGAAAGCACTCTATG
Source organism: Artemisia tridentata subsp. tridentata (assembly GCA_021014915.2). NCBI lineage: Eukaryota > Viridiplantae > Streptophyta > Magnoliopsida > Asterales > Asteraceae > Artemisia > Artemisia tridentata. Next base: position 304,014,291 of record CP139508.1, read on the forward strand.
GTCGCAAACTGTAACACCCCAAAAATCGGGTCCAGCGAAAGCATACATGTCACTGGGGCGCTACTCAATTGGTATCACAACACAAGGTACAAAGAACGGTTTTACCTTAACCGTTTAGAAGAAAGTTTCATTATCAAAATGTTAAGTTTACATCATCTGAAAATAGTGCGGAAGTAAGGCCCAAAACAATTAAAGCGGTCTCAAATATAAATATCAGAGTCGTCTATGGCCATGCCTCTTGCCAAGCGCCTCTAGAGATAAGCTATAGCATTAAACCTGAAAATACATGCTAAAAGGGTCAGCTTACGCTGGTGAGTTCATAGGTTTTAGTTTAAAACAGTTTGGTTAAACCAAAAGGTTTCCAAGTTCAAATCATCGTTCGCAAACAAGTCAAGTTCAACGTAGGCTAACACTGCCAAAATCGCGGGTTAAGAAAAAGTATAATAGTGGACCAAGATAAGGGATTTGCTACACTGGACTAAGATCGATGTAAACCACGAGTTCCAATAATACTTCCAAAACCAATCATTCCAAAACCAATCGTTCCAATATCTTAACGAGATCTCAAGTAGGGCCCTAAGCGACTCTAGCCAGGCAACATGGCTATAGCAAGAGATTGCTACCCTGGTCTAGGCTGTAAGCAGATATCTATTCTTAGCTAGGCATCATAGTTATAGCAAGGGATTGCTACCCTAGACTAAGTCAACATCTACCGCAAGTCTAACCCTTAGCCAGTCAACGAGTTATAGCAAATCCAAAACGACGGTTAGGTCCATTCAAAATAGCTTAAATGTTTTCACGTATGAATATAAGATAAATCACGTAATGCCATCAAATAACCAGATAAATCACGTAATGCCATCAAATAACCAGATCAAATATATCAGCCAAATAGTCAAAATAGAGCGACCAGTTCACGTATTTCCAAAAAAACAGTCATGAGTTTAGTTTAAAAACGAGCATGTATTCTCCCCCGAAAATAGTTAGAAAACCGGTAAAAGTAGGGGCCATGAACTCACCTTAGCCACAGAAATGCAAGATCACAACTGACACGACTGGCATCGAGAAGCAAAACACAACGGTCTCAAGACATACAGCATGATAGTACACAGAGGTACAAGCACGGCGGTACACAACGGTCTAGGATCGGCACAACCTAATACGTATACGATTATCTCAAAATACGTCTCGCCAAATAATAAAGTCTATAAAAGACAATATGTCGCAGTTTTCGTGGATTAATCAGTTTTCAAAACTTATCAAAAGCTTAGTATCAACATTTCGTGTGGTGTGGTAAGAAAACATAGACTCGACATACAACTCACGCTAAAGAGAAAAGACATCGACATAGTCGAAAGAATACTGACGAGAACTCAAACCAAAGAAGACAAACCTAGAAGTTAATGACAAATAATCACTTCAAATAAAATAAATCAGTTTGTACGTTTCGGTATTTACCCCGATATCCCAAATAATTTGTATAAAACATAAACGTTTTATAAATAAAAAGAGTTTAACTATTAAAATCAGTTTTCTCAAGACAGTTTAATAGAATTTAATAAAAAGTATCCGTTAGTTATTAGACATTATTTTCTTATTGTGTGTCCGTTACGAATCAAATATATTAAAGTCATCGCGAGTCTAATATATTGTATTCGTCTCCAGTCTAATAAGTCCATATTGTCCAATATCTAAAGTCAAATCCGTATTCGTAAATCAATGTCCAATAATATAATAACCAATATTCCTATTATCAACTAATTTCCGTTATGATAACATAAAACTCTTTTACCTTTAATCAACACATTCGTTTAAATTTTATATGATCTCACTCGTTAAACCAAAACATACCCTTAGTTTATACTTGGGCTCAACCCACCTTTAAACGAACACACGCACCCTTATGGTTTTATAACTCAATGTAACACAACAACCACACCAATACAACATACTAACTGGTTATATTCACATATCCAATTCTAACGCAGCTCAAATCCGACTCCATATCCAACTTTGACAACATCGCAACAAATAATGATTTACTTACCATGCCGAGACCAAGCGGTCTCGGCTCGATCCCTCGTCGGTTAAACAACCAAACAACCCAAACAGAATCACGACTCCAACTAAATCCTAACATAACCAAACGAACTCCAATGTTTCTCGGCTCAAACCAACGCGACCAAGACAACCCAAAACCAACCAATCTAAAGCTAGACTCATGAACAGTCAATCAACACCATTTTAATTGATTCTTTACCACACGAAACAATAACTATAACCATGTTGAAATCCAGTTTTTAATCAAAAATTTAATAACGAGTCTTATCTGTTTTGAATCCACGAAAACAGTTAACGAAATAAGTAAATCGATGAAATAACAAACAACATGTGTGGTTTTTACCATACCACTAGTCGAACAAGAGAGAAGATGAGAGGGAAAGAGGCGGCGGAGGAGGTGGTGGTTGAGGTGGCTGAAGATGTGGATAACTCAAACCAAACAAACCCGAAAATAAACCTTTGATCTATACTCGTATAGATGTACTTGTGTCGCCGGAAAACTTCGTCAGAAAAACTTCAGGTTAACGAGAGATAGGGAAGAGATGGGAGTGACAGAGGGGTGTTGATGGTGGTTGTGTTGATGGTGGCAGAATGGTGGTGTTAACGTGGTGATGGAGGGAGTTTCTTGGCGCGTGGAGTATATAAAAGTGACGGGGAGATCGAGATGAGTATGATGGTGGTGGTGGTGAGGTGTGGTGCTCGGTGGTGGTGCCCTGGTGGCCGGATCTTTGGCCGGAAAAAGGGATAGGTGGCGCGGCTATGAAATGAAGAAGAAGGAGTGAAACCTTAGGACTATTATAGTAGGGGTATATATAGGGTATGTTGGGACTTGTGGCAAACCCTAGCGCGCCCTCAGGGACTGAAAATGTATATTTCTTCATATTTTTAACGAAACGCCAACGAGACCAATAAATCGTGTTGTAAATATTTTCCGAGCATCCGAAAGTTATTCCATTAATTTTAAAATCACTTTTCCATTAATTTTGATTATAAATACGTGTACCTTTAGTTCTCGTTGCCCGAATAAATTAATATTCGCGTTTAGAATAATTTTTCCAATAAAAATGACTATTCATACTCCTCGTTTCTCACGAATAATAAAATAATCAAAACAAATCGTCGGTTGTGCCAGTACGCGTTGTGTACAAATTTCACGTTTCACGAGGAAATTTCACGTTTTCAAACCAAATAAGTTCAGAAAGGATCTGTTTATGAGAAACAGGGAAAGTCTCGTATAAAAATATATTCGGAAAATTACGGGTGGTTGCACAAACAAGCTCCTAAAGCTTGGTACGATAGACTAAAGGCATTCTTGATTGAACATGAATATACCATGGGAGTGGTTGACAACACACTTTTCACGAAGAAACGTAATTCACATCTCATCATTGTTCAAATATATGTCGACGACATCATATTTGGCTCAACCTGTCCAGAACTGAGCGATGATTTCTCTAAGATCATGCGTGACGAGTTTGAGATGAGCATGATGGGCGAATTAAATTTCTTCCTTGGTCTACAAATAAAACAAATAGAAGATGGTATCTTCTTTAATCAATCTAAGTATAGTAAGGAGATGCTTAAGAAATTTAGTTTAGAAGAGTCTAAGCCCATGAAAACTCCCATGTCCACGGAAACGAAACTCACAAAAGATGAAGAAGTCAAGTCCGTGGATAGCACTGAGTATAGAGGTATGATAGGAAGTTTACTATACCTCACGGAAAGTAGGCCCGATATCATGTTTAGTGTCTGCCTTTGTGCTCGCTTCCAAGAGGATCCCAAAACCTCTCACTTTGAAGCGGTTAAGCATATCTTCCGATAATAAAGGTGCTATTGACTTGAGCAAAAACCCCGTTCAAACCACATAGATGAAACAAATAATCTCCGGCATGATCAGAGTGCTATTGACTAAAATAAAGGTGCAATGGATGAAACAAGCTCTTAATGACTAAAACATCCATCTAGATGATGTCCCTATTATGTGTGATAATAAAGGTGCTATTGACTTGAGCAAAAAACCCGTTCAACACTATCGTACTAAACACATCGAAATTCGTCACCACTTCCTTCGCGATAACGTTCAGAAAGGAAACATTTCTATTGAGAAAGTTCCCTCTCAAGACAATATCGCCAACATCTTAACCAAACCTCTCAAACGAGAATCCTTCAACTACCTTCGTCTAGGCCTAGGAATGATGGAACATATTCCATAAATCTCATGACTATTAAAGTCATCCCGCGTATCCCACTTATGACTATTTAAATATTTCACTGGAAATATTGAAGTCATCTCGTGTGTCTCGTCTCATGACTCTTTGAAGTCATCCTCTTTCGTCTAGTCCAGGTTCTCCTCGTCAAAAGAATTTATTAGGTATCAATTCTTTCCTCGTGTCAAAAAGTCTCACTAAAACAGCGAGACTTATTTGTCAAAAATCAAAATGGGACTAAACTTCATCCCAGCAGATCACGGCTCCACTAAAGTGGCACGGCACCATTAAATTTAACAGTATCATGGAACCGTGTATCTGACAATGCTTGTATTTCAGTCCCCTCTTCCTACATTATTCACTTTAAACTTTTCCAACTTCTGCAATTGCTGTCAAAACCAACCTCACAACCCAAAATTCAATTACACCCTTTCAAGATCATACTCAAGGCATTGATTCTCAAGATTATCAAATACTTTCACTTTTTCAACATAAATTGTAAGTCATCTGACTCTACTTTTCTTTAATTTTGAGTCTAGGGTTTGTTCATACATAAAAATTGAATTGGGGTTTTTAAATTTTAATTGAGTCTCTATAAAATTAGGACTAGGATTAGACAATGTACAACTATCATGATTTCCTTAACTTAGAATTTGCATAAACCCATACATTTTAGTCCAAATTTTGCTTTTGAGCAATTAAGTTTAAGAGGAATCATTGTCTTTTGGCATCAACACTTTAAAGTCGCCAAACACCCCAATTCTGTTGCTTTGGAAAAATTTCACGAAACTAGGATCATGAAACATTTTTCGTGCATTGTTGATTCAAACTAAATACGTTTTTTCATGCATACATGATCTCACGAATATTAATCAAATTACATAACTAATATGTATTTATCGACATATTCGTTTGAGCAAAAGTGAAGTTAGGAGTGTTTGGGTAATCTCATTATTTTCTAGAGTTGAGATTATCGCACCTCCACATAGTCTGCATATAGGCACACACTAGGCACTTGTCTTTAAAGCAACTATTCTCAACTTTAATCTTTCCTTTAAATGTTATTATAGGTAACAAAAATTTCTTATGAGTATGATTTTGATCATCTTCTAACCGACACCTATACTCCCGAAATCTCTCGTGAACCTACCACACCCGGTAGTCACATTCGTGCCTATGTCAATCTTGAAACCCATCGGTTTCATGAAGGTCGAGTCATTGATCCATCCTTAGTTTATCATAGGGATATCGACAACTCATTTAGAGCTATTGGATTCGATTGCTTGCTTCACATTAACGAGCACATTTGTCCTCGTTTTGTGTTGGAATTCTTTCGACAATTTGAACTCGTATGTAATGAGGATCAATCTTTGTCACTTTGGTTTTGGATTCAAAACTTCAAATTCGTCTTAACTCTTGAGCAATTTGCTCAAATCCTCCGAATCCCTAATCATGGGCAATGTGCCTATACTGAGGATTGGTGTCTCAAGTCTCTCTTCAACTATCGAGAAGAGAATAGTCCGTATTGCTCCTATGTACCCTCTCCAACCAAACTTACCAAACTCATCCATACTCATAAGTACTCCTCTCACTCAAATCCAACGAAAATTCGTTTGGAAAAGGTTCGTCATGAACTACTTTCTTGGGCAGTCATCCTACGAGAAAATGTTCTAAGTCTAACAGGAAATCGTGAGCAACTTCCGACGTGTTGTGCTCATATGATTTACTGTCTCCTAACCTAACAACCGTACAATCTCGCCTACTTCTTCGCTAAGTGAATTGTACATCTCAAGGGTAACAAAAATAAATTGATACCCTATGGGATGTTGCTAACTCGTCTTTATCACCACCTCATAAACTTTCACCCATACCTTAATGGTCCTCAATACTCACTGTTCGATCCCGTCATGAAACCCCTAAATGAGTCATTTATTTCATCCATTCTCATTTCCGAATCTTCCACCCACTATGCACCCTTTGATGATCCAAATCATGAGAATGAGATGCATGCTCATGACGAGAGTGTGATGAAAACGGGATAAAGCTCAAGTCATAAGTAGTTAGAGAGGGATTAATACTCCTAATTAGGATCTATTTATGATAATTACATTAGGGATTAATACTATTTGTTATCTTGCATGCTTGACATTTAATCTATCACCTTGCATAAATTCTTTTATGTGATATTTGGATGATAGTTTATTTTGTCCTTTATGTTTGCATGCTTATGGATTATCTTAGCAAATCACATGATAATCTTTATGTGCTAGGAGTAGCTTAATATGTGACACATTAGGCAAATAAATCTTTAGTGATTTGAGGCAACAACATTTCCTGCAAATAGTCCCCCTAGAAAACTCCCTTTAGCTGCCCAGAACTAGCCTGCACAGGAAAATTCGTGACTCCAATGTCACGGTACCGTTAAATAGGCCACGGTACCATTAAATTTAACGGTACCGTGCATTATTTAGTGGTACCGTGCCCTTGTTTGATGAATTTTCACAGTTTCCACTAGATCCTTGAACCTCAAACCTCAAACCTGCAAATTTTGCAATCTCACATACACCCCAAGATTCCCTTACTACACCATAGGACACTACCATCACATTTTATTCAAATTTCCCAACTCTTGCCTATATAAGGCCTCACTCTTGCAAGCTTATCTTGCATCTCATCTTCAACCTCACCTTACACATACACCATGTCTTCCACACAAGGATCAACAACTCACATCTCAAAGAAACCTAGAATAACCGTAAGACCGCCATCTAAACCACTCTTTTTTGATCTTACAAAAGATGATGAAGTCACAAAACCACCTTCCCAAGTCACTTCCAACTCACCATCTCCACCTAATGCACCTTCCAAAACATCCTCTACTTACACAACATCTTCATCATCTCCTTCCTTCAACACCATGCCATCATCCATGGACTACACTATCTCACCCATCACTCCATTGGATTATGCCATGCCAACCTCATCATCAACTAATTCACCAACACCCCCTTCCTCAATCATGGGACAACCAATCCAACCTCATCCTTTTGATCTACATAGTGCTAATTGCCTATGTTGCCTCCACAACCATAACCTTATCTTCTCCTTGAGGGATGATATTCATTTCATGTTCTCCTATGTGGAGCATCTCTTGACACCACCACCACCCCTAATCATGTCACCATCTCCACCACCTCCTAGCCCACAAAACTAAGCATGTTCATGTTTAGTTTTCAAACCTTTAGGACCCCTATTGGAAATGAAGCTTGCCTCTAGTCATTAAGGATTTATGCTTGTTGTTGTTTCTTTTTGTGTTTGTTATGTAGTCATACCTATGTATGACATTTGTTTTTATGAATGAATGGGCTTTTTATGTGGTTATTTTGGGGGCTTGGCTACTTAGTCATTTTTTTGCTTGTGGTTGGATATTTGTCGTGATTGCTACATGTTAGATATTGTATACTTGTCATCTAACTTTGTTTTGTAGCAAGAATCATTGCTCGATTCTGATGAAGCGACAAGTGTACCGCTTTTAGGGGGTCATTTAAGCCCTAAATCGTATTTATTTGATCAAATATTGCCCTAAATCGTTCCTTTTGTCATTTTAGGTACTTTGGAGAAGAAATCTGGAAAAGGAAGCATTTTGGACGTTTTTGGAGCATAAAAGTGAAGAAAACGACAAAGTCTCCAAAGCTGCGGGAAAAGTACACGTGACGGCGTCAAGGATTGCTCCTGACGGCGTCATGGATTGGCAAAAGAGGTGGATATGACAAAATACACGTGACGCACCAGAAAGTTTTACAAAGGAAGTCTGACGGCGTCACCCTTTAAGGTGATCAAGGTCGTCACGGTTTAAGTTAAAGAGAGACGGCGTCAAGCACAAATCTGACAGCGTCAACCCTTGATAGGCCAGAGCGGATTTTGGAGGATTAAAGAGGGACGGCGTCAGGAAGACCATCCGGGAACCCTAGCCGCGGCGAGGTGACGGCGTCACCTCCTATAACGTGACGCCATCAGCCCCTAAACTCTATATATAGTTTTGCAATTTTTAGTCATTAGTGTGCAACTTTGTGAGGAGAAACCCTAAGACGAATTTTCTGCCATTTTTAAGGGTTTTATACCCTTGGATCCCCCATGTTTAATTGAAGATAAGTAATCACTTAATCAATCAATATGTCTATGTGTTGTTTGATTATATCTTGTTCTTGTCTTTTAATTAACATGCTAGGCTAGATTTATCTTGTGTTTGCTTAGATCTAATGAAACCTAATTATTGATTATTGGTTGTTGGTGTGTTATTAATTGTATTGGATGATTGTTTATCGATGTTAGGCTTAAGAAAACTGGCTAACCTCCTATACGGTAATTTGCTTGAACGTCTTAAGAAACATGAACCAATGCGTACTAAGGTTTTTATGGTTGTATTTAATGCATGAGCGAATTCTAGTGATCCCATGTTAGGAGCTTCTTAGCCGGCTCGACATAGGAGTGAAGTAGGAGCTTGTAGAGTTGGGGAAGTACGTACGCCACCCCATGATTGGTATTAAGGAATACACCCGTCATCCACGCGATTAATACACACTAATCAACCGGTAAAAGATAGTTAGGGAGTAAGGAAATCTAAGTAAACACATTTCTCTCCATATAAGTTTCACAACCTTTTCATTTTCAGTTATTTTATTTTATTTGCATTTGTAGTTATTTGGGTTAGTTGACTAGCAACTAATTCCGCCCACTCCTTCAAACCCGAGATTTTACTTGCTTTCATAAAAATATAAAAAATACAAAAAGAATCTTCCCTCACCCTTAGACCTATTAGAGTAGTTTTTCAATCCTAACGACACTATTCCCCTAGAGAATGATCAATCCCCCGGTACTTGCCACTACACTATACTACATCGGTCAGGTACACTTCCTGGTGGGGATTGCAAGCCTCTTGAGATCCCTCGAGAGGTAAAACCTGTTGTAAGGTCGCAAAACCACGCATCAAGTTTTTGGCGCCGTTGCTGGGGAATAGTTATTGTTTAGGTTGAATTTTTATTTTATTAGGTCTACTCACTAGATTCCTTTCTAGTGAGATTTTTATTTTATTTTTCTAGGTTTTTCTTTAGTCTATCTATTTTCTTCGTGTTTTTGTTCGTATAAGATTTTCATTGACTATTCAGTTTGCCATTATGGAAAACGCAAATCCACCCCTTACACCTGGAGAAGTGGCTTTGTTGCGTAGCCAAATTGAGGATGAGATTAGTGAGCTCAGAGAGCTCAATAGAATGATTGATATAGAGCTTGATTATGCCTTTAACAACCTAGAAACCGCCATATACTCAGATAATTACTTTGAACGTAATAATCTTACGGTTGAGGAGTTGATTGAGAAACTTGATGAAGAGAAGGTAGATCCTAGGATGGATGATTATTTCAATGAATACCCCACTAAGGAGGAGATTGCTTACTATAACAACCTAGTTGATAACCCTCGATCACCTTTTGTTAGAATTGACCCAAAGATTAAGAGGGGTGATCCCGGGAATGTGAAGATACCATGTATGATTGGGTACCAATACGTTGAGCATGCTTACATTGACTGTGAATCCCCAACCAACGTGATGTCCTCAAGCCTTTATAGCCACATCATAAACACACCACTTGAGCCTAGGAAAGACCCCAAGTGCCCCGGTGGAGTTTGCAACTTCGTTGGAAGGATTAAGGACATGCATATCCTTGTTGGGAATTTTACCTTTGCCACCGACTTCATGATCTTAGAGGATTTGGCAAGTGTTATTGACTGCCGCCTATCTCGCGTGGTATTAGGTAAGCCATTTATTGAAGCATCCAATTTAAAGTATGATCGTTTGAGAGGCACGGTTCAGTTTTCTAATCACATAGATAGGATCACATATAGGATGCCTTATCAGGTAAATGAATTTCATTTTGTGCCTCGATTTGACAAGGACAACATTGGTGCGATTAAGGACATCAATGATGAGGATAAAGAGAAAGGCATGGACTATGTTTGGAATAAGAGAAGCCTTTATTATAAAGATTGCTTGAACCTAGGACCTAAATACAAAGTTGATATGGAGGTTGTTAGGATGATTAGAGGGGCAATTGAGAAGCAAAACGGAAAAAACGTAGAACCGGTGACTTTGAGTCTAGCTACAAGACTCGTTAATAAAGAAAAGCGCTTCTTGGGAGGCAACCCAAGCTTTATTTGCTTTGTGTGTTTATTTATGTGTTTGTTTGATTTTATTTGCTTCCGTATGTATGTTTAATTTTTATTATTATTGATTCATGTTCAAAACTAAATTGTGAAAATGCTTTATCTTGTTTTTAACTTCGTCTTAACTACATATAAAGGTATTTTGCAAAATATAAGTGTAAGGGAAATCCAAATCGGTTTATTAGAACAAATGAACATGAATCATAACAATAATAAATTAACATACATATTAGTATTTGTTTGAGTCAAATGCTTGTATCGAGTCATAATGATATTTTGCAGGAATTCCAGGAAGTAAGGTATAGGTTTTTCTAGAAATTTTCCGGAAACTTAACATGAGAATTCTGTCAGATCATTTCTGACGGCGTCAGGTTTTAATTTTCTGAAATTTTTGAAAGTTTTGTTTTCATAAAAAGTTTTTATTAAATCTCTAACTTATAAACTCCAGGAATCTGCAAAATAATCATTCCACAAGCATTATATCCTTATATAGATTTATCCCGCCGATGTTATGCAGGTTTTCGTGTTTGTTTTCTCAGGTTTAACAGGTTATTTTGGACAAGGAGATGTATGTGGAATCAAGCTTTTGGCGATGCTTTAGTCTTGGAGCTTCTACATTCTATTGGAAGAAGATCTAACCATGTTACCTCTTTATCCACCGAGCGAATCAGGGGAGTATTTGATTTCATTCTTTTACCTTATTTACTTTTACATCTTGTTATTTGAACATTGGGGACAATGTTCAGCTTAAGTGTAAGGGGAGGGTAAATGATGATACTTTAGAGAATGCAATTACGCTTGATTTTTTGTTTGTTTAATGGTAGATGTGTAATAAAACTGAGAGAAATACCTGTTAGGGCAATTTTAGTGCCAAATTTAAATTTTTTAACAACATTTAGGAGTGAAACTTTGATCTTAATGAGCGTCTCATGGATAGGAGTTATATAACTAGCACAAAACCATACCACTAAAAAATTTTCCACCCCCAAATATGTGAGGTTCGCCCCTAGAATTGGTAGGAAAAGCATTTATGCTATGATGTGTGTACCGGTAGCACTTAGATTCTAGAACTTGCGTTAGGACCATTCCGAGGCCACAAGTGAGACTACATTCGTGTAGTTAGATTTACTACATGATAAGAGGCATTAGGATTAACCCATTGTTTTACACCTGTGTTTTTGTTATAATTACATTGGCTACATTGGTCAAGTAATTCTCCCACACCCTTTGCGTTGTACTCATTTTTAGTACACGATACCCCTAGTACACCCCTCAGAGCCTATCTTTTCTTTTCTAACTTTAAGCATTTTACTTAAAGGAAGAATTTGTTACACCCCACTTAAATGTACACCCAAATCGCCTTAGCCTACCTTGTATGCACTCATTTTTAGTGCATTATTGTGACAACATTTGTTTAAACCCCAAGTTAATTATCTAATTGATTACATGGTTGCTAAGTCGAGTCATATCCTTGTACATATTGTTTTGGGACGATTGGGACTCATGGGTAAAGTACTAGTGTAATGGAGTAATGGGGAAGAACAACATTATTACCCCCATATGTGCTAAATATTTTAAAAGTACTCCAAGTGTTTCGATTATCTTAATTCGAGTCATTAGAATAGTTATTTGTAAAGTTATGTAAAAGTTCAAGTGTAAGGGGAATGCAACGCCCCTATGATGTATTATTTTGGATGGTAGGGCAAGAGTGTATGAAAAAAAAAAAAAAAATCAAAATCAAGAAAAATACAAAAAAATGAGAAAAAGAAAAGTAGAAAAAACATACGGACTACCATCCCGTTTCATTTTATGTTTATTTTATGTTTTTGTTATTTTGTTTTTAGCTTAAGTCGAGTCTAGTCTTGGCTTAGCAACGCCATATTGTACATGTAATTAATCAAGAAATCCGTGTTTATCATATCCCTACACCTAACGTTATAACCCGTTTAAAAGCCCTCTTTGATAGTTTATCTTAGGTGCTTACGCCTAGTGGAGAAGGTTTTCGATCCTTTCCCAAGCCTATGGTAATCTATTTGCTATGACAGGTAGTGAGAGATATTATCCATTTTCATTTATGAGATTTATTTTGATGACACCTGAGAGATGTGAGTATCTAAACACTACTTGTGAGGTGCTAGTATGTAATCTCCGTGCTTATTATGATTAAAGTGGAACGACTATTTGTTGTAATTTCTTTTATATTAGCATTAAATGACCCCTAACTTGTATTTTGATTAGAATAAAAGCGCATTTGCTTGAGGACAAGCAAATCTCAAGTGTAAGGGTATTTGATGAAGCGAAAAGTGTACCACTTTTAGGGGGTCATTTAAGCCCTAAATCGTATTTATTTGATCAAATATTGCCCTAAATCGTTCCTTTTGTCATTTTAGGTACTTTGGAGAAGAAATCTGGAAAAGGAAGCATTTTGGACGTTTTTGGAGCATAAAAGTGAAGAAAACGACAAAGTCTCCAAAGCTGCTGGAAAAGTACACATGACGGCGTCAAGGATTGCTCCTGACGGTGTCACGGATTGGCAAAAGAGGTGGATATGACAAAATACACGTGACGCACCAGAAAGTTTTACAAAGGAAGTCTGACGGCGTCACCCTTTAAGGTGATCAAGGTTGTCACGGTTTAAGTTAAAGAGAGACGGCGTCAAGCACAAATCTGACGGCGTCAACCCTTGATAGGCCAGAGCAGATTTTGGAGGATTAAAGAGGGACGGCGTCAGGAAGACCATCCGGGAACCCTAGCTGCGGCGAGGTGACGGCGCCACCTCCTATAACGTGACGCCGTCAGCCCCTAAAGTCTATATATAGTTTTGCAATTTTTAGTCATTAGTGTGCAACTTTGTGAGGAGAAACCCTAAGACGAATTTTCTGCCATTTTTAAGGGTTTTATACCCTTGGATCTCCCATGTTTAATTGAAGATAAGTAATCACTTAATCAATCAATATGTCTATGTGTTGTTTGATTATATCTGGTTCTTGTCTTTTAATTAACATGCTAGGCTAGATTTATCTTGTGTTTGCTTAGATCTAATGAAACCTAATTATTGATTATTGGTTGTTGGTGTGTTATTAATTGTATTGGATGATTGTTTATCGATGTTAGGCTTAAGAAAACTGGCTAACCTCCTATACGGTAATTTGCTTGAACGTCTTAAGAAACATGAACCAATGCGTACTAAGGTTTTTATGGTTGTATTTAATGCATGAGCAAATTCTAGTGATCCCATGTTAGGAGCTTCTTAGCCGGCTCGACATAGGAGTGAAGTAGGAGCTTGTAGAGTTGGGGAAGTACGTACGCCACCCCATGATTGGTATTAAGGAATACACCCGTCATCCACGCGATTAATACACACTAATCAATCGGTAAAAGATAGTTAGGGAGTAAGGAAATCTAAGTAAACACATTTCTCTCCATATAAGTTTCACAACCTTTTCATTTTCAGTTATTTTATTTTATTTGCATTTGTAGTTATTTGGGTTAGTTGACTAGCAACTAATTCCGCCCACTCCTTCAAACCCGAGATTTTACTTGCTTTCATAAAAATATAAAAAATACAAAAAGAATCTTCCCTCACCCTTAGACCTATTAGAGTAGTTTTTCAATCCTAACGACACTATTCCCCTAGAGAACGATCAATCCCCCGGTACTTGCCACTACACTATACTACATCGGTCAGGTACACTGCCTGGTGGGGATTGCAAGCCTCTTGAGATCCCTCGAAAGGTAAAACCTGTTGTAAGGTCGCAAAACCACGCATCAGATTCCATGGTGTCCTCCAAATAATGGGGAGTATACATCAAGGGGGAGCATTAGCAACCTTTTTGCTTCGACAAAAAGGGGGAGAAATGGGATGTAAACTCATTAAAAACTTGTTAAAACTAATTTTAACCTAAAATGAGTTTATGTTTTGGGATCATCAAAAAGGGGGAGATTGTTGATGCAAATAATGTTCTAAAAACATTATTTATATCTTTCGATAACTTCACGTTCTGATGATGACAAAATGTGAAAACACGTTACGTTAAAATTAACGTAAACAAGTTTTTAGTCGAAAGATCCCATTTCTACATAAATCACTCTAGGTATGCACAAACAAATTTACAAATTGACAAATGATCAAAGAAGTGAATTTGTGTTTTAAGACTTCACATTTTTAATGTGACAAAACATTTTTTTCAAAAAATATACTTTACAAATTATTTTTGAATAATCAAGAAATGTTTTATTGAAAAAATAAGTTCAAATACCATAACAGCTATTTTCCCCCCAAAATCCGCTCAAACTTCCCCAAATAAATTTTCACCAGAAAAGACAAAAAGAGGAGGGTTTTTGTCTGGCACGGTTCCATGGTACCACTAAATTTAGTGGTACCGTGCATGATTTTGTGGTGCCGTGTCTTCATAACGGCCATATTTTTTCTGCCTATAAATACCAGCCCACTTCACAGTTTTTGGGCATCCTTTTTCTCACAGAACTTTCTGAGTTCAATACCCTTATCACATTTTCTCTTCTTGATCATTTATTTTAGTTTTATTTTGTTTAAGAGTGATCCAATCATCCAACCAAGTGATCACCTTCATTCCTGTTCTAGTGCAAGAGAGGAACACAAGGTATCCAAGAAGATACAAAGTGTTGTAGTGGTAGTTAGAGCACTTGTAACATTTGTTACACACTTGTTGTATCCTTGCCTACATCAAGTTCATTTTTCTTTTGAGTGTTTGTGAGAGAAGATCATTGTGATCTTATAGAGATATTGATTATCTCTTGTAGCTTGTGAGCTAGTGTGTTGATCAAGATTGATCAAGGGTAGATCGGTAGATCGAGTCTAGTGTGTTGAGTGTGTGAAGTAGAAAGGATCAAATGGATCGTGGTAGATTGGTGCTAGCTAAGATTAACACTCGACATCTAGCTTAGTGTCGGAAATAGGATAAGCGACGTTGTACGGTTTTCTCCGCCTGAAGGGAGGTTTGTTGACATAGTGCTTGAAACTCTCGAGTGTGGTACTCGGGGAGTGGAGTAGGGTGAAGAAGAGCTTCGTGACCGAACCACTATAAATCTCTGTGTCCCGGTTTGATCTTTCCATTTCTTCTCCTTACAATTATTGTTTATATTTGTTAGTATAGCTTAGAGTTCATATTGGTATTGATTGATTACATTTAAGATTCGAATCAAAGTTTTTCAAAAGTAAAGTTTTGAAACAAATTAAAAACCGGTAAAACTATTCAACCCCCCCTTCTAGTTTTCCACATGACTTTTTTTTAGACAAACATACAATCTGAAGTTAACATGAGTTTGTTTAGATTTTGACAAAGATTCATAACCTCGGCATTAGTACGTCAATAGCGAGGATTATAAACATAAAGGAAGATTTTATTTATTTATTTATTATTATTATTATTATTTTTATTTCAAACAGGAAGGATAAAGTTTATGAACTCAGAATGTTTGGTGTCACCGTCCTGTATATTATAAGACTAAAAGCGTAGGCTTTCAAGTAATGAGTACCATTATTGGTTTATTCATACAATTATTATAGGCTTGCTACTTATTAAAGATAACAAAGGATTACATCTGTATATCCCTTGGTTTCAATTTGAATACACACCTAACATATAGATAACCTTTAATTTAGCATATCCACCTTCGTTAACAGTTGAGGGTCATTTCATTGCAAGTTCGTATATATACAGTTACGTGTGCTAAGAAGACAAACCTTGTGTGCATCACTTTTAACTTCTTTGTATGCACCACCTTTAACTTGTTCATATAACTTGTGCATCTGCTAACGAAACATGTTCTGAACTTCTGCAACTACACGACCTACAAACCAAATCTCGTAATTAGTTTCGCTAATAAAGAATACAAAATATTACATAGACAAATAATAACTTGCAACTTACCCTTAACACATGGACTAAGAATGTTACGATTAGTTAATACAATTCTCAGATGCTTACCAACTACAATTTCTGTGTCACACCTTTCTGTATGCGAAGTGAGTGTGGATGATAATTCGCTGCAGCTGGTACTTGGTGGGCTGCAGCCCGGGTGTGTCCAAGTCCAACATGAAGAGAAAATGATTCACCCTCGATAGCAGAGACGTTGAAACATCGATTTAGAGAACTGGTTAGGTTCATCTAATTTATCTTAACCTGTTTGACCCATAAGAAATATGACACAATAGGTTAATGAGTTAAAACTGCCACCTATACTTCATCACATCGGATATAACTTTACAGTTAGTGCTCAAATAGTATCGGTCAATGCAGAAGCTTTCCCAATATTCTGAGTAGCCGGTTCTATACGCAAACATAATACAGTTCACATAAGTATTACTTGATAAATATATATATCAATCACGCTAATTTTGTAAAAAAAAAAAGATAAAAGAAAAAAAATGTCATGCTAATAGTGCTATAAACTGACCAATATATAAACTACACCTACGATATGAGTAAGGTCTGGAAATTGATACAGGTCTAATTATGCAAGTCAATAAGTCAACAAATAAAAGTCAAACATCAAAGTCAAATGCCAAGAAATACAACAACCTTTCCCGCCAACATTTTATTTCATAATTCACATTACAATCAGTAGTATAAATACATTGTAATAGTCATTTACATTTCATCATTGATGAGGCGAAAAGTGTACCGCTTTTAAGGGGTCATTTAAGCCTTAAATCGTATTTATTTGATCAAATATTGCCCTAAATCGTTCCTTTTGTCATTTTAGGTATTTTTGAGGAGAAATCTGGAAAAGGAGGCATTTTGGACGTTTTTGGAGCATAAAGTGAAGAAAACGGAAAAGTCTCAAGAATCGGCTAAAAGTTACTCTTGACGGCGTCACAATTAACATGGGACGGCGTCATGCTTTGGCAAGAAAAGTTGGACGTGAAATTTACTCATGATAAGCCAGTGAAAATAGCATGTGAATTCTGACGGCGTCACGCTTTAACTTGATCAAGGGCGTCACGGCTTAAATCATAAGGGGACGGCGTCACGTTCAAGGTTCGACGGCGTCAAGCCTTGATAAGCCAGAATGGATTTTTGAAGAGCTAAAGAGGGACGGCGTCAAGAAGGTCATCCGGGAACCCTAGAAGCGGCGAGGTGACGGCGTCACACTCCATAAGGTGACGCCGTCAGATCCAAAAATCTATATATAGTTTTCTAATCTTTTGTCATTAAAGAGAGCTTAGTGTGTGGAATTTTGGGATAAAACCCTAGGACGAATTCAGCTACTTTTTCAGGGCTTTTTGCCTTGAGATCTTCCATGTTTCATTGAAAGATAAGTTATCAATTAATCATTCAATATGTCTATGTGTTGTTTGATTCTATCTTATTCTTGTCTTTTGTTTAACATGTTAGGCTAAATTTATCTTGTGTTTGCTTAGATCTAATGAAACCTAGCTATTGATTATTGGTTGTTAGTGTGTTGTTAGTTGTATTGGATGATTGTTTATCTATGTTAGGCTTAAGAAAACTGGCTAACTTCCTATTCGGTAACTTGCTTGAACGTCTTAAGAAACATGAACCAAACGCGTACTAAAGGTTTTTATGGTTGTATTTAATGCACAAGCGAATTCTAGTGATCCCATGTTAGGAGCTTCCTAGCCGGCTCGACATAGGAGTGAAGTAGGAGCTTGTAGAGTTGGGGAAGTAAGTACGCCACCCCACGAATGGTATTAAGGAATACACCCGTCATCCACGCGACTAATACACACTAATTAACCGGTAAAAGATAGTTAGGGAGTAAGGAAATCTAAGTAAACACATTTCTCTACACATAAGTTTCTCACCACATTTTATTTTCAGTTATTTATTTTATTTGCATTCGTAGTAAATTGGGTTAGTTGACTAGCAACTAATTCCGCCCACTCTATCAAAACCGAGATTTTACTTGCTTTCATAAAAACTATAAAAATACAAAAAAAGAATCTTCCTCAACCCTTAGACCTAATTAGAGTAGCCTTTCACACCTAACGAACACTATTCCCTGTGGAGAACGATCAATCCCCCGTACTTACCACTACACTATACTACATCGGTCAGGTACACTGCCTGGTGGGGTTGTAAGCCTCTTGAGATCCCTCGAGAGGTAAAACCTGTTGTAAGGTTACAAAACCACGCAATCAAGTTTTTGGCGCCGCTGCCGGGGAATAGTTATTGTTTAGGTTGAATTTTTATTTCTATTAGGTCTACTCACTAGATTCCTTTCTAGTGAGATTTTTATTTTATTTTTCTAGGTTTTCTTTAGTCTATCTATTTTCTTCGTGTCTTTGTTCGTAACCATACCATCCGACATCATGGAAGATGGTAATATCCTTAACCCCCACAACCCACCGCCACAACAACCACAACCACCTCCTAGAGCCCGTACTTTAGGAGAGTATTCCCGTCCTAGCCACCATGGCTATCGAAACACCATTGAGCTCACTCAAGGAGCCAATATCACACCCTTGCGATCCGACACCATCCGGTTGGTGCAAAGTGGATGCGCATTCCATGGACTTCGTTCTGAAGATCCTAATCAACATCTCAAGGACTTTCTTAAAATCGTTGATTCTATAGACCTTGATGTTGCCACTCGAGAGACGACCCGATTGCGTCTCTTCCAATTCTCTTTGCGGGACCAAGCTAGTCAGTGGCTAGAACGTCAACCCGCAGGATCCATCACCTCTTGGGATGATCTCACTACTCGTTTCCTTGCTCAGTTTTTCCCACCGGGGAGAACTACCAAGCTAAGGAAGGATATCTTGATGTTTGAACAACGTCGAGGCGAAACCCTCTACGGGGCATGGATTCGATTCAAGGACTTACTTCAAAAAGTCCCTCACCATGGCATAAATCTATGGCTTCAAATCCAAATCTTCTATGACCATGTTGATTACCACACCAAGCGTGCCATCGATCGAGCCGCCGGGGGCAGATTGCGCGACAAAAGCGCCGAGGAATCATGGGAGATCATTGATGAGCTTGCATCCGACGATGATGAATTGTGGCAAGTCTCCCACGACGTGCGCTCGGCAGTCAAGACATATTCATCGCCCGATACCGCCAATCAAATCACTGAGGAAAGCGTTAGTGAACTTGAGAAAAGGGTTGCATATCTTATGGAAAAGCAAAAGAGACCCTTAAGTCCACAAAAAGCAACAATTAACTCAGTCTCAAGCGTTAAGCAAATACCATTGTCCGAATCACCCCGTAGGGAAAATACTAAACCCTTCCATAAGCACGCCCCACCCAACTCACCACCTCAGGAACTTAGTCCAACATTCGAAGCTCGAATGAGAGAGTACATGTCAAAACACTCCGAACGGTTGGCAAAATTTGAGGAAGCCGTCTACAAGCAGAAGGAGGAAATGGAGGAGAAGATGGCGGAGATGATGAATCTTTTGAAAGAATACACAAATACAAAAGCCCCTGCAAAAGTGTTGGTGAGGAATGACGTTGATGTTCCTAACACTAAATTTGTCAAGGCCACCTCCGTCGTCCAAGAGGGCGGAAATGTTGGAAGAGGGAAATCCATAACCATGGAAGTTAACAAAATTGACCTCATCCCACTTAATAATGGAAACACCAATGCGTACAAATGCGATTCCGACAAAGGAGAGGAGGCGCCCTCTGAGGAGCGCCAATTGGTTGAACCGCCAGTGTCACAACAAGTGAAGCATTACTTGAAGCACGAAATAAACAAGGAGACCATAAACGATTGGGTGAGAAACTATCGACGTATTCATCTACCCAACAAGAAGTCCGAGAAGGTGGAACCGGATGATAAATCTGACACATTACCCGGTGAGCAATTGTATGAATGCCTCATAGGACAAAAGTTAGTGGAAAAGCAGAAATTCTACGGGGTCTTTGAAATACCATGCAGCATTGGAAAACACAAGTATCTGGATGCGATAGCTGACCAAGGTTCCGACGTAAATTTGATGCCCTTATCCGTTTATGTTCAGTTAACCGATGAGTTGCCATCCATCACCCATACTAAACTCTCCTTTGCAAAGCATTCTTATGAGTATCCGCTAGGAATTGCAGAAGATGTGTTGGTCAACGTTGCCGGATTCCTGTATCCGGTCGACTTCATGATCATTGAGAGAAATGATATGAATATGCCAATAATCCTTGGGGCACCCTTTCTCGCTACCACTAGAGCACAAATCAATTACGAAAATAGCACCATCCAAATGAAGAAGGGGAAGAAAACAATAAACTTCCCAACGATCCCACGACATATACGAGATATTGCTCTGCAGAAGAAGATGGAGGCTAACACTAATGTAGTCCGTGGTAATGTTCGAGAGAAAATTCTTGCATGGGAGGCAAGGATTAAGAGTTATATGGAAAATGAGATTAGAGAATGTAAGGGTAGAAATAACAATTATATTGAGGCTGATGAGCAAATCAATGACCCCGTTGAATTTGCAAAAGGAGACTCAGTGCTCCTAAGGCATTCAGAAACAGAAGCACCTACTAATGAACTAAGTCCCTGGTGGTACGGACCATTCACAATTAAAGGTTTACAACAAGATGGGATAGTAAGCTTGACCAGCAAAGGAGGAGGTGAAGTGACCGCAAATGTCGAGCGATTGAGACACCACCACCATGATAACAAGGATCATATCTATCAGGGATACGTCATTATGAATGATGGAATCACGTAATGTACGTGACTTTGAGTCTAGCTACAAGACTCGTTAATAAAGAAAAGCGCTTCTTGGGAGGCAACCCAAGCTTTATTTGTTTTATTTGCTTTGTGTGTTTATTTATTTGTTTGTTTGTTTTTATTTGTTTCCGTATGTGTGTTTAATTTTTATTATTATTGGTTCATGTTAAAAACTAATTTGTGAAAATGCTTTATTTTGTTTTTAACTTCGTCTTAACTACATATAAAGGTATTTTGCAAAAGATAAGTGTAAGGGAAATCTAAATCGGTTTATTAGAACACAAATGAACATGAATCGTAATAATAATAAATTAACATACATATTCGTATTTGTTTGAGTCAAATGCTTGTATCGAGTCATAATGATGTTTTGCAGGATTTCCAGGAAGTAAGGTAAAGGTTTTTCCAGAAATTTTCCGGAAACTAAAAATGAAAATTTTTGTCAGGTCATTTATGACGGCGTCAGGGGTTATAACCTGATGGCGTCAGATTTAATTTCCAGAAATTTTTGAAAGTTTTGTTTTCATAAAAAGTTTTATTAAAATCTCCAACTTATAATCTCCAGGAATCTGCAAAATTATCATTCCACAAGCATTATATCCTTATATATAGATTTTTCCCGCCGATGTTATGCAGGTTTTCGTGTTTGTTTTCTCAGGTTTAACAGGTTATTTTGGACAAGGAGATGTTTTTGGAATCAAGCTTATGGCGATGCATTAGTCATGGAGCTTCAACATTCTCTTTGGAGGAAGATTTAACCGTGTAATTTCATTATCCACCGAGCGAATCAGGGGAGTATTTGATTTCATTCTTTTACTTTTTGCTTTTACATCTTATTATTTGAACATTGGGGACAATGTTCATCTTAAGTGTAAGGGGAGGGTAAAAGTACGATTTTAGAGAATACAATTGCGCTTGATTTTTGTTTGTTTGATGGTAGATGTGTAATAAAACTGAGAGAAATACTTGTTAAGGTAATTTTAGTGCCAAATTTAAAATTTTTTACAACATATAGGAGTGAAACTTTGATCTTAATGAGCGTCTCACGGATAGGAGTTATATGACTAGCACAAAAACCGTACCACTAAAAAATTTTCCACCCCAAATATGTGAGGTTCACCCCTAGAATTGGTAGGAAAAGCATTTATGCTATGATGTGTGTACCGGTAGCACTTAGATTCTAGAACTTGCGTTAGGACCATTCCAAGGCCACAAGTGAGACTACATTCGTGTAGTTAGATTTACTACATGATAAGAGGCATTAGGATTAACCCATTGTTTTACACCTGTGTTTTTGTTATAATTACATTGGCTACATTGGTCAAGTAATTCTCCCACACTCTTTGCGTTGTACTCATTTTTAGTACACGATACCCCTAGTACACCCCTCAGAGCCTATCTTTTCGTTTCGACCTTTAAGCATTTTACTTAAAGGAAGAATTTGTTTACACCCCACTAAAATGTACACCCAAATCGCCTTAGCCTACCTTGTATGCACTCATTTTTAGTGCATTATTGTTACAATATTTGTTTAAACCCAAGTTAATTATCTAGTTGATTACATGGTTGCTAAGTCGAGTCATATCCTTGTACATATTGTTTTGGGACGATTGGGACTCATGGGTAAAGTACTAGTGTAATGGAGTAATGGGGAAGAACATCATTTATTACCCCCATATGTGCTAAATATTTTAAAAGTACTCCAAGTTTTTCGATTATCTTAATTCGAGTCATTAGATTAGTATTTGTAAAGTTATGTAAAAATTCAAGTGTAAGGGGGATGCAATGCCCCTATGATGTATTATTTTGGATGGTAGGGTAAAAGTGTATGCAAAAAAAAAAAAAAAAAAAAAAAAAAAAAAAAAAAAAAAAAAATCGAAAAATCAAGAAAAATACAAAAAAAAATGAGAAAATGAAAAAATAGAAAAAACATACGGACTACCATCCCGTTTTATTTTATGTTTATTTTATGTTTTTGTTATTTTATCATTAGCTTAAGATCGAGTCTAGTCTTGGCTTAGCAACATTGTATAGTACATGTAATTGATCAAGATCTTTAACTAGCCACCAGTAAAATATCCCTTATCCAACAAAACCGTGTTTTCCTTTTCCCTACACCTAACGTTATAACCCATTTAAAAGCCCTCTTTGATAGTTTATCTTAGGTGCTTACGCCTAGTGGAGGAGGTTTTCGATCCTTTCCCAAGCCTATGGTAATCTATTTGCTATGACAGGTAGTGAGAGATATTTTCCGTTTTCATTTATGAGATTTATTTTGATGACACTTGAGAGATGTGAGTATCTAAACACTACTTGTGAGGTGCTAGTATGTAATCTCCGTGCTTATTATGATTGAAGTGGAACGATTATTTGTTGTAATTACTTTTATGTTAGCATTAAATGACCCCTAACTTGTATTTTGATTAGAATAAAAGCGCATTTGCTTGAGGACAAGCAAATCTCAAGTGTAAGGGTATTTGATGAGGCGAAAAGTGTACCGCTTTTAAGGGGTCATTTAAGCCTTAAATCGTATTTATTTGATCAAATATTGCCCTAAATCGTTCCTTTTGTCATTTTAGGTACTTTTGAGGAGAAATCTGGAAAAGGAGGCATTTTGGACGTTTTTGGAGCATAAAGTGAAGAAAACGGCAAAGTCTCAAGAATCGGCTAAAAGTTACTCTTGACGGCGTCACAATTAACATGGGACGGCGTCATGCTTTGGCAAGAAAAGTTGGACGTGAAATTTACTCATGATAAGCCAGTGAAAATAGCATGTGAATTCTGACGGCGTCACGCTTTAACTTGATCAAGGGCGTCACGGCTTAAATCATAAGGGGACGGCGTCACGTTCAAGGTTCGACGGCGTCAAGCCTTGATAAGCCAGAATGGATTTTTGAAGAGCTAAAGAGGGACGGCGTCAAGAAGGTCATCCGGGAACCCTAGAAGCGGCGAGGTGACGGCGTCACACTCCATAAGGTGACGCCGTCAGATCCAAAAATCTATATATAGTTTTCTAATCTTTTGTCATTAAAGAGAGCTTAGTGTGTGGAATTTTGGGATAAAACCCTAGGACGAATTCAGCTACTTTTTCAGGGCTTTTTGCCTTGAGATCTTCCATGTTTCATTGAAAGATAAGTTATCAATTAATCATTCAATATGTCTATGTGTTGTTTGATTCTATCTTATTCTTGTCTTTTGTTTAACATGTTAGGCTAAATTTATCTTGTGTTTGCTTAGATCTAATGAAACCTAGCTATTGATTATTGGTTGTTAGTGTGTTGTTAGTTGTATTGGATGATTGTTTATCTATGTTAGGCTTAAGAAAACTGGCTAACTTCCTATTCGGTAACTTGCTTGAACGTCTTAAGAAACATGAACCAAACGCGTACTAAAGGTTTTTATGGTTGTATTTAATGCACAAGCGAATTCTAGTAATCCCATGTTAGGAGCTTCCTAGCCGGCTCGACATAGGAGTGAAGTAGGAGCTTGTAGAGTTGGGGAAGTAAGTACGCCACCCCACGAATGGTATTAAGGAATACACCCGTCATCCACGCGACTAATACACACTAATTAACCGGTAAAAGATAGTTAGGGAGTAAGGAAATCTAAGTAAACACATTTCTCTACACATAAGTTTCTCACCACATTTTATTTTCAGTTATTTATTTTATTTGCATTCGTAGTAAATTGGGTTAGTTGACTAGCAACTAATTCCGCCCACTCTATCAAAACCGAGATTTTACTTGCTTTCATAAAAACTATAAAAATACAAAAAAAGAATCTTCCTCAACCCTTAGACCTAATTAGAGTAGCCTTTCACACCTAACGAACACTATTCCCTGTGGAGAATGATCAATCCCCCGTACTTACCACTACACTATACTACATCGGTCAGGTACACTGCCTGGTGGGGTTGTAAGCCTCTTGAGATCCCTCGAGAGGTAAAACCTGTTGTAAGGTTACAAAACCACGCAATCATTTACATTTCATCATTCATCTTGTAAACAAAACTATTCCTTTCTCTGTATAATTCATCTATCAATATAACAAATCCCTTTTACTAATTCGAATATCTATTTCTTGCTTGAGAATCCTGTTAGTAGAACAGTCATTCTTCGATACTTCTTGAATCCTGGATAGGTCATATCATTTTGGTATCAGAGCCACTTTTCTGGCTAGATACATCCATCAAATTCCGTTAGAAATCCATTCCCAACTATAAATACCACCACAACCATCATAATCCATCATTTCATTTTTTTTCACCTCCCAATCCCAAAAACATACATAATGTTCTTCTTTTCCTTTTCCTAATCACACATACTTGTCATTGAGTCAGTTCTTGATAGTTAGTTACAGTTCTTGAAAAGTTGTTACGGTTGTTAGAGTTAGTTACAGTCAGTTACTCTATTCTTGATTCTTTTTGTTACAATCCCTAACCCAACGCGTTCTACTTCCAGTAATGAGGAAGATAGTATGAGGGAGATGATAACTAGGTTATTGGGGGAGGAATTGGATAGGAGATTGCAAAGCCTAAAGAATGATTTGGTAACTGAACTTAGGACTGGTAATCCATGATGTGTGCTACAACATGTGCAAGTTTTAAATTTATAAAAACATGATTTTACCGATTATCTTATTCACACATAGGAGAAAGTATACTCGTCCGTTTATAATAAAGATGGGTAACTCGAGATCGTCCCAAGGGATTTGTTTCTTAGTAGTTTAACGTAGCAAGTGTTTATAAAAAGGGTTGTTAATCTAATTCAATGAAAATTCAAAAGCAAATTCAATTCAATCAATCACAAAAACATATACTTGTGTAGAATCCATAATCATGTGTATAGAGCATTAAAATTAGTTTGGTTAAAACTTATAATGATGCACAAATCTTATATAAATGATTTTACAGTCAATGGTGTGTATCATGAGAATCAATTTAAGAATTCATTCATTTTGAGAGGATCTAAACACACTCCTTGTGTTGAAGATACTTTGAGTTAATATCAACTAGTATGCGGAATCTACTAGCTAATACTTAGAAGATTATCTGTGTTTGTGTTGTATGAAATAGTATATGATGAAACAGTGAAGTATGAACACAGTAATAAACCAAATGCTTCAATATTATTGATTATAATACGAGTGATCTTAGACTATCACTAGGGTTTAACAACCTTGAAGCTTTCACAAAGATACGTATGACTTCTATATCAAAAACCTAACCTAGGACCTCCTTTTATAGCACAAAGAGTCCTGTACAAGATAAGTATAATATGCATAATATTCATATAATTCTAACTGAATAAGATATACATAAAATCTTTTCTATATATATCTTCACACGTCTTTATCCCTGTCTTCATCTTATAATCAGTACTAACTATCTTGTGCTAACAGTACTAACTAGGTTAGTACTGCTAGTGTTAATCTCCAGCAGTTGTAACTTCATACCTGGCAGTACTAACTATTGGTTTAATTCCCAACACATTTGGTTATCCCTTTCAGCCTATAAAAACCAATATGCCAAATTCCCTTTAGAATCCATTTGTTTGAAAGCTTTTCTTATCTAGTTTATTCTTACGAGTCCTTTCGGCCTAATCTCATGATGAAATCGTTTCAAGTCTATTTTAATAAGCAAACGTGATGGTTGTCACATATCATGCTCCATACTAATTCGTGCACTAATGTTTTGGAATAAAAACATAAAGAAGATCCTTTCGGCCCTTAAATCCTTTAATGTGTTTATTAACAAATTAATCAAAACTTGGCTTTATTCCAACAAACTGATAAGATAAGAAAGGTTTTCATGCAATCATTTAGATTAAAATGCTCATACAAATGTTATGTCATTCCACACAAGTATACCAACAATTACTCCACATCACATATCATAACAAAACACAAATAACAAAAATAACTTTCATAACTTTCGTCATACTTATAAAAGTAGTTCATTGTAAAAAGAAACAAGATATACCTATCTTAGAATTACAAGAACTAGAATTGCGGAACTATAGCAACCATACGCCTCCAATTGTCTAAAATAACCCAAGAATAACTCCAAATTCGTTCTCCACACTCCACTGGAACTTTCACAGGTTCTTTAAGCTTTTTGGGCAAGAAATATAGTGAATAATAACTTAAGGTTATAAGTTAATCACTCAAGGGTTTTGTCACACTAAATCCCAAAGCTTAGGATCCATTTGATATGTTACGTGTGTGTACATGTTTTAAATTTATAAGGATGATTTACCGAATCTATAAATAACACATACGAGCAAGTGAACTTGTCCGTTATAGAAAGATTATGATGGTAAGTCGGGATCATTCGCAGGGATTTGTGTATGAATCAAATAATAAGTAATTAAATCTACTAATAGTAAATCAAAGATACTCAATGATAAGCAATAATGATGATTATGAAAATTAAAATGATTAAAACTACACTTGCCTTGACTAGTTTACTATTCTTGATAAGCATGATTGTGATAACTCCTTTCAACATGTTGGTTATGATAATTAGTTGTTGTTCTAATCTATTGTTCTTACAAGTTAAGCCTTCGTCAAGATTTTAGTTTATAAAAACAAGCATTAAGTTTAACCAATCAATTCAAGATCAATTCAAGTTTCATAAGTTCGAGTCACGTTAGTTTCACAAACTTAAACACAAAAACATTCCTTTGTTTTATCAAATTTGCTTAGGAAATGGTCAATACAAAAGGTAACCGATCATAGACAAAAAGGCTACAATTGATTGCAAACAACTAATCTTTCGACCTATGAAGTGGTTTCCAATCAATCCAATTTGATAGACAAAAGTATTCTTATTTCAACCACAATTAAGTTTCTTTGTTTAATCAAGAATAATGGGTAAAAAAAATCATTCATAGACAAATGATTATGACTAGTTGAATAACAATAAACCTTTCGACCTTTATAATTACTAACAACTAGTCAAACTTGATTAACAAATGTCACTATGAAACTTAAGCAAAATTGGATCTTAGAATTAACTTGAAATTGAATTAAAACATGTTATCACAATCACAAACGAATCATTGTATAATAAACATCATCTAAGCAAGTGCACAAAGGCACTAGCCACTCATAGCAAACATGAACATAAACCCAGAATTTTGAATATTAGAAAACATGATTAAAAGTCTGACAATGATTGGAATAAGATTACAAATGATTAAGTAATGATACCAAAGGTATTGTTATTGACTTCTTGATGGTTTGACTTTCAAATGTTGACTTCTCGGACCTCCTAAGTTTCCTGGACTTCTAAGGACGAAATTGAGAGCTTTTGAGAGAGTATTTGAGAGAGGTTGATTATTATGGTGTGCTTAACTTGTGCCCCTAGGTCACAAGTTAGAAAAACCCATAAAAAAGTAGTGACCATCTATGCTTTCATTATGTCATACGGCATGTAAAAAAAAGTAGTAAAAGTAGGAAAACTTTGCATTGCAAATTGAAATATCATGAGACTAGGAAAAAAAAGCTCTTGGTTTTATGTTAGATGTCAAGTATAATCAGTACAATAACAAAAGTTGGACAACTTCATATTGTACTTTGAGATATCATGAAAAGAAAAAATATAAAGGACCCTCTTGGTTGACAAAAAGACTTGTGATAGACAGGACAATAACTAGAAAAAAAGATTATCTTGACATAAACAAAGAACTTTGTGAAAAAGTAGACAAGGACATATAGGTGCAAAACTTAGGACTGTTGGGTCCATTCAGTACCCAAGCATCCTGAAACAAGGATTTGAATACAAATTATCCTAAGTGTCAAATAACCTTGAACGCTCTCAGGTCACTGAGTGAACAGTCACTCAGTGAGTTATCTTCAAGATGCCTAGGATGAGTCTAAGAAGAAGGATTCACCATTCAGTGAGGCGGAACTCCCTGAGTGGCACCTAAGCCAAAGAAGAAGATGATGGGTTCAGTGAGTGATGAAAATAACTCACTGAACCCTAGTCTCCTCAACAACTATAAAGAATGATGATTGAAGACTGAAGACCAAGACTGAGGAACCTGAAGACTGAAAGAAAGGTGTGACAAGGCGGGAAAGATTTGAAGAGATAAGGAGAAGTCCTTATCAGGCTAAAGTCAAACTTTCCCTGAATGACTTTAGAACAAGAACAGTGTCATCACTGTTACTCAGAAAGCACAATTGTCTTATACCTAAAATAGATTCTTGTAACAGGGACAAAATACATCAGTATTTTTTCCTGATTAGCTTAGGTCATTCTTTTGTCTTTTAAGTTACGGGTGCTCTTTTATAGTTGTCTATAAATAGGTTCATAAGGGAGAAAAAGTGGAAGAGTTTATGCAATTAGTGCTTAGACATTCACAAACCACTTTTACTCCCCCAAAGAGCAACCTAGTTCCTGAGATAGCTCTGTGGTTCCTTATAGTTGCCACTTAAGCTTAGCTTAAGTTTAGTGAGGAGACAACACCATACTTTTCATTTCAATCCCAAGTGTTTTTCCGCAAACACTCGGGTATAGATTCTTTTGTTTAACTTCTAATAAGAATTTAAATGTTGAAAAACTCTTGTCTTTATCATTTACGTTTTACTTATTTTACTTAGTTAATCAATACCTTACTTAGTCATGGAACACGATTAGCTTAAATTTGTAGTTAATTCTAATTGTGTAAAGGGAACAACAAGTGGTATCAAAGCCTCTGGTTTATAAAATCTTTCAAAACTAAAGAGTGCTCAAAAGGTTTTTTAAACCAAGATCCTACCATGGCTGATAGTAATGTACCCCAACTAGTTGACAAAAAGGGAGGAAGCTATTCAGCTGTTGCTCCTAGACTAGAAGCTGGAAAATTTAGCAAATGGAAAAAGTGTATGCTTTGTATTTGATTGGTATGGAACCATACTACATCACATGTATCAATGAAGGTCCTTTTGTCCTTAAGACTGCTAAAGGGTTACCTAAACCTGAAGCTCTGTGGACTATTGATGAGAGAAGGGTGGTTAACCAAGACCAACGCTTGAAAAGCATCATTATATCATGTCTTCTTGATGATACAATGGAATCAGTCATTAACTGTACAACAGCCAAACAAACATGGCTTGACTTGGTTCACAGCTTTGAAGGTCCCTCAGATACCAACGAAAACATGATTATGGTCCTCAAAAATTGAGTATAACACTTTCAGGGCCAAAGACTCTGAAAGTCTCTCTCAGACCTATACAAGATACAAAACCTTGATAAATGAACTATCAAATGATGGTGTAGTTTTGTCTAAGCATAAAATCAATGTTGGCTTTGTCAACAGTCTCCCTGAGAAGTGGTTAAACTTGTTCAAGAGTTAAACAAGTGTATTGATGAACTACTTGTCTTAAAACAAGCCAAGCTAGAAGCTGTTATACTTCAAATTCAAAACACTGAAATTTTGAAACAAAACCAAGCTCTTCAAACTGAACTCAACAAAGAAAAGGCTGTCATTGAAAGCTGGACAACAAAGAATCCTAAAGTCTATGAAACTGTTAGTCTTATTCCTAGTTCTAAAAAGAAAATCTTAGGAGAATGCCAACTCACTGAATCCCTCAGTGAGAGTCATAATGAAAAGGCCTTTATTCCAGCTGGCATATCTTTTGAGCAAGAAATGAAACCCAAGTCTAGTGACTGGGTTGAAAGAAACAACCCAGACAGTAAGTTACCTAACTTTGAGACTGGGAAAATCTTGCAACTTGAAAGTCAGACTATCAAAGATATGCTTGGACTCACTGATAAGCCCAGTAATACTGAGTCTGTCAATGAGTCTAAATCAGAATCACAAACACCTCTCCCACCACCGAAAGTCTTTCAGGGAGCTGCAACTAGCTCAGACCTAACACCTTTAGTTTACTCTCAACATTCTCCAAAAGAGAAATTAGGAATGGGTAGGACTATCCTGAAGAGACCCACACCTGAAGTCTCAGTTCCCACTGATGACTTAACTACTTCAGTCCCAACTGAGGTGAACACTGAAAGCCCTGATTCAAAATATGATCAGTTGGCTGAGCTTGTCAGGAAGCTGAGTGAAAAGATTGAATCATCTGAAAAACCTCAATCTAAGAGTAAGGAACTCAAACCAGCTTCCTCAAGCACCTCCAAAGCAAAATCTTCAAAACCTCAGCAAAGATGTGAGCTGTGTCACTATACAAATCATTCCATTGATGATTGTTATAGAATCCTCTTTTGCATGATATGCAAAAAGGAAGATCACAGGACTTCTGATCACTTGTCATACACAGTCTCATCTAATGTTGCAAACTTTAAAGCACAGGCTTTTCAATATCCTTCTGATTCTAAACAGAAACAAAGACAAAAGGCTAAGCCTTTTTCACCTTGTCCACATTGTGGCTTCAATGACCATCTTCTTGATGATTGTCTAATGGATCCTTGTTGTGACATATGTAGAGATCCCTCTCATGAAACCTCAGGACATGAAAAGGTCATTCAGGCTAAAAGGGGTATCACCAAATCCTCTTCTCAGTCTACTGAGTCCACATCAACAACCAAATGTAAAATCTGTGGAAGCACAGTCCATACCACCACTGACCATGCATCAATTGTATCTTTTAAAAAGGCCATAAAAGCCAAGCCCACCAAGAGGTGGGGTCCTAGAAAAAACTGACAGTTTACTATTTGTACAGAGACATGCCAGGGAGCCTGTTTGGCATCTAGATAGTAGATGTTCAAAGAGCATGACTGGTGTGAAGGAATATCTGCACAAATATGTTGAGGAACCAGGACCTCAGGTGGTATTTGCTGACAATTCATCATGTCTCACTGAAGGTTATGGTTCGGTAAACTATAGTGGAATAGTTTTTACTAGGATGGTCTCAAGTACAATCTTATCAGTGTCAGTCAACTATGTGATGCTAAATACATAGTTCAATTTAATGATAAGCAAGGTACCATCTTTAATGCAAATAAAGAAGTAGTTCTTATTGCACCAAAAAGACAAGATGTTTATGTGTTAGATATGTCTACACTAACTCAGAATGGAACTTGTCTCTTTGCTAAAGCCACTGAAACTCTAAACTAGCTTTGGCATAAGAGACTCTCCCATCTGAATTTCAAAAACATAAACAATCTTGTCAAACAAAACATGGTCCTTGGCTTACCATCACTTGTGTTTTCAAAGGATAAACCCTGCTCTGCCTGTGAAAAGGGTAAACATCATAGAGCATTCTTTAAAACCAAACAAAACTTCTCCATCAAAAGCTGCCTTCATCTTCTCCATATGGATCTCTTTGGACCTATCAGTCCTATGTTCATTCATCATGAGAAGTATACTCTGGTCATTGTGGATGAATACTCAAGATACACTTGGGTTTACTTCCTGACCAAAAAGAGTATGGCAGCTGAAACAATCATGTCCTTTGTCAGGAACATTGAAAACCAAAATGACATAAAAGTCAAACAAATCAGGACTGACAATGGGACTGAGTTCAAAAACCATGATATTGAGTGTTTCTGTGATGAGAAAGGAATTTCTCAAAACTTCTCTTCTCCTTACATACCTGAACAAAATGGTGTTGCTGAAAGGAAGAATAGAACACTCATTGAGGCTGCTAGGACAATGTTAAATGGATCAGTTCTATCCAAACACTTTCGGACTAAAGTAGTTAAGACTGCATGTTATACTCAAAACAGATCTATCATTGTCAAGAGACATAGCAAAACTCCTTATGAGTTATTCAGAGGAAGAATCCCTGACATCAGATATTTTCATGTCTTTGGGTGCCCTGTGTTTATTCACAATCACAAGGATCACTTAGGGAAATTTGATGCAAAAGCTGATGATGGATAATTTCTAGGATACTCTCTTGTCTCTAAAGCCTTCAGGGTGTTCAATACAAGGAGACAACAAACTGAGGAAACATTCCATGTCACCTTTGATGAGAGTACTGAAGCCATCAGATTCTCAAACACCTCAGTGGAAGAGATAGGAATTGATGATTCATCAAGATATCCTCCTGATGAATATCATCCTGATAGTAGTCCTTCCACTCAATATCAAGCAGATGCTGATATATCCTATTACATTGTCGCTCATAACCTCCCATATCCAACCATCGCTGAGTTTGTTGAAGCACAAACATGTATTGATGAAATCAATAAGTCTGAAAAAAGTGTTCAGGAACCAATCAATCTCAGTGATCAACCAGGTCAGTCAGATACTCAAGATCCTGAAGATCTTCATGTTTCTGCAACTGAACCTACACCACCACCCAATCAGGCCTCCACAAGTTCAAATCGATATCCAAGACCTCAGGATAGTTGGACTAGGTCTAAAGATATAGAACTTGTCAACATAATTGGAGAGCCCACTGAAGGAATGCTTACTAGAAGCATGGCTGCTAAACTGAAGGCAACCTCAGCCAATGAATGTCTATTTGTGGACTTCATCTCTAATATTGAACCTAAAAGTGTCAAAGAAGCACTGAAACATCCTAGTTGGGTTCAGGCTATGCATGATGAACTAGAACAATTTGACAGAAACAAGGTAATGACCTTGGTCAAATGCCCTCAGGATGTTTCTATCATTGGCATGAAATGGGTTTTCAAGAATAAAACTGATGAAAATGGCATAGTCTTTAAAAACAAGGCCAGACTTGTTGCCAAAGGTTATAATCAACAAGAAGGCATTAACTATGAAGAAATATTTGCACCAGTTGCAAGAATGGAAGCCATCAGGATCTTTCTTGCATTTGCAACCTACATGAACTTCAAAGTATATCAAATGGATGTAAAATGTGCCTTCCTCAATAGATCACTGAAAGAAGAAGTTTATGTTCAACAACCTCCTGGATTTGAAAGCAGTGAGTTTCTTGACTATGTCTGCAAGCTCGATAAAGCCCTTTATGGACTGAAACAAGCTCATAGGGAATGGTATGAAACTCTTTCAGCCTTTCTCATCCAAAACAAATTTGTCAGAGGCAAGATAGACAACACCTTGTTTATCTATAGGACAAAAGAAGATGTAATTCTTGTTCAAGTGTATGTGGATGACATCATATTTGGCTCAACAAGTTACAAACTTTGCAAACAGTTTGAAAAACTGATGGCAAAGAAATTTGAGATGAGTATGATGGGTGAACTCACTTACTTTCTTGGACTACAAATCAAGTAGACTGATAAGGGAACCTCTATCAGTTAAGAAAAGTACACTAGAAGCCTACTGAAGAAGTATGAGCTCAGTGACTCTGCTTCAGTGAAAACTCCAATGGTTCCCCCAAACAACTTAGGTCCTGACCTTGCTGGAAAACCAGTAAATCAAACTCATTTTAGAGGAATGATTGGGTCACTGATGTACCTACTTGCATCAAGGCCTGATATCTAATTTTCAGTCTGTTTGTGTGCCAGATATCAGTCTGACCCAAGGGAATCACATCTCACAGCTGTGAAAAGGATCCTCAGGTACCTAAAAGGTACTCCAAATCTTTGATTGTACTATCCTAAATGTTAGGAACACGTTTTATTAAATATTTCAAGTCTTGTTCATCTCGTATAATAGTTGCTTAATATGGACATTATGTTAGTATTTAAGGTCTGGTCCATTAGATGTCCATGGGCCGGCCTCTTTAGTGTTAAAACTTCTAGAAACTATCAAGTGTATGTCGCCCTAATATGTTGCCTATAAATAGAAGGCAAGGGTGATCATATTAGTTGTTGGTTATTCATTTGTATGCGGAAGCTATGTCAAAGTCTTAAGTGAATGATAATCATCCGACTCTTCTTCTTCTTAATCTCTTCTCTATTGTTATCTAATCTCTCGTAATTCTCTTATAGTTGTTTATTTCATTTCATAGCTTAAGTAGTAGTTATAGTCGTGATTATCGTGGTTTATCTATTAGTGATTAACTTGTGTTACGTTATTAACTAGGACCTACAAGTGGTATCATTCGCCTAAGGATAGTTAACGTATGTGTTTAAGAGTAGATTACATCGTTATTAAGTTTGGTTTTGTCATTTACGTTTGGTTTTTCATTGAGTTTTTGTTCGAAGTTGCGATAAAAAACAAGTGTTCTAATCATTGTTAGTTGTAGATCTTCACAAAAATCTTTGTTTTTCACCTTAAAAGTTGCAAAAATCTTCGTATTTATGTAGCTTTAATCGTTAAAAACCATTATTATCGACTAATCATCATCGTGGAAAGTTCTAGACGAAATTCGAAAAAAGTCGGTGAAAAGAGGGTTTTTCGGAATTGGTGAAAAGAGGGTTTTTCGGAATTGGTGAAAAGAGGGTTTCTCGCAATTGACAGTGTTTCTCGCAAATCACAAGAATCTTCGGAATTGGTACTCAGTATTTTCTAGCTTGTAGAAGTTAGTGAAAATACTTCTACTTGGTTTTAATTCTCACCTCTTGTATGAGAGATTGAGAAAGTGATCGAAATTGTAATTTTGATAATCTTTCGAAATTGCTTGATCTTTTGCAATTCTAAATAATTTATCGAAATTGCTTTCTCATATCGCAATTCAGATAATTTTTTGCAATTGCTAAGTTCTTTCGTAAATTAGATAGTTTATCGCAATTATCAATTATCTTTCGCAATTGGAAGTTTCTTTCGCAATTGGACGTTTCTTTCGCAATTCGTAGAATTTTTCGCAATTGGCAGTGTGAACAGTGTTTTTCGCAATTGGAGTGAACAGTAACATTTCTTTGAAATTGGACAAAAACCTCAATTAACCAAAACCAAACCTCATAACTCATAACACACATCTTAATTATCTTAACGATCAACAAAAACACAAGAATGTCTCAACCACCACATTTCAATTACTACTACCAGCTATAGCAATATCCACAGCAACAATATCATCAGCAACAACAACAATTTCATCCTCAATATCCACAACAACATGCTTTTGTGCAACAACATCAGTTTTTCCCTCAACAATCAGTACCTCAGCAACAAATCATTCCACAAACTCAAATGCAGATGCAAAACTACCAACCTTCATCAAGAGAACCTCATTGGTTTACAAAAATGTGCAAAGCTATCAGTAGTCAGCAATCCAGGCATGAAGCAGGATCGTTTGAAACTCCACCAATGCTGACTCCGGGAAACTATGTGCAATGGTCTAGCCGGTTTCTTCGATTTGTTGAACTAAGGAAACCTCATGGTCCATATCTCAAAAAGGTCATATTGGAAGGACCTTATCCACTTCCTTCAACATTGGTTCCGGGTGATCCAACTGCTATACCTACACGGGATGACACTACAACTCCCATTCCAGTATCTCAATATTCCACTGAACAAACTCTTCAGCAAGAAGCTAATGAGATGGCCATGGCTTACATACTCCAGGGAATTCCTAACCCAATCTTCAGGAGTATTGATGCTCAGAAAATAGCCAAGGACATGTGGGAGCATGTACATCTTCTTATGGAAGGCACATAATTGAACCAAGAGGATTTGGAATCCAAACTTTACATGGAATACAATAACTTCATGATGGAACCAGGGGAATCCTTAGAATCATACTATCACCGCTTCACCAATGTTGTCAATGATCTGGAACGTCTTAACATACCTCTACCAAAGATTGCTATCAACTCCAAATTCTTAGGATGTATTGGACCAGAATGGCAGAAGTATGTGACATTCGTGAGGCAAGCCAAAAAGATTAATCAAGTTTCTTATGGGCTTTTGTATGATTATCTCAAGCAACATCAAACTGAGGTAGACAAGGACCTTGCAGCAAGAGGAGGTTACTCACTAGCACCAACTCCAAACTCTCTTGCTCTGATAGCTCAATCACACTTTCCACCCTCAAGTCAAGAATTTGTTCCACCACCGTCTCAACCAAGTTTCCAACCACAACCAAACAATCAGATTGTTCCTTATGAAGCACCATCTCAGAATTCTGATAACCAACTGGTTCCATACAACAATACTGACTCCATGTTCTATTTCAATGCTGATTATGATGACGAAGATGATGTGTTTAACTCTCTCAATGAAGGATTTGCATTAATTGCAAGGGCATTCAACAAGTTCTCTAACAAGTCAAACAATCGTCTTCGTTCTTCATCCAACACCAGGAACCAAGCAGTCGTAAATGATGGTAGAGTTGAGATTCAGAATCGGTCGTCTAGTAGATTTGGGTTTGGAAACATGGGAAATTATGGTACAAGGTTTAACTTAGGGGGTCAGAGATTCAACACAGCTGGGGGCAGTGGAAATAATCTGGGGAATGCACAAAGGGGAATTCAGAATGTTGGCACTAATAGAAGAGGAATTGCAAACACGTCAATCACTTGCTACAATTGTGGAGGCAGTGGTCTTATGGCAAATGCTTGCCCTAAGCCTAGGACTCAGGGTAGTGCATTTCATAAAGAAGCTCTTCTAACGGCTCTTAAAGATGAAAAGGCTGCAGGAACGTTGACTCAGAACGAGCAAAGCTTTATGGCCAACGCTTATTCCGATGATGAGATGGAAGATTTGGAAGCAAATGCTGCAGTGATGCTCATGGCAACATGCAGGAAATTAATGTTAACGAGACAGGCCCGGTATATGACACCGATGGCTTATCTCAGGTACTTGAATCTGATGGATCGTGTTTTGGATGATATATTGTGAATCGGGAGGTCGGGTACAATGGAAGAAGATCATCTTCATGTTTAAGAGTTTAGAGAGAGAGAGTCTAGTGAGAAAGAGAGGAACCTGATGTTTTATTGAAATGATAAAAGGTGAAAATACACACACAAAGTTCACCCTCCTAGTGAAGTCTAGGAGGGTATTTATAGTGCCAAACACATGACATTACAATAATGACGATTTCAGTCCATGTGTTTGAGTCAAATAAGATAGCTAATGTAATCCCAAATATGTTGTCACATTTTTGTGCGAGAAGCATACCCAACAATCTTCCCCCAAAGTGGCAACATTTGGGATTACTTAGATCATATCCTACAAGTAAAAATACAAATAAAGAAAGGTCTTCATAAGCTCTTCATGTGCTGAGGATGACTACAGTTGACGCTTTTTGTATTTATCTTGTACCTCGGCTTGAGAACTTTTCTTCACTTGTAGTCAAATGATGTAATATACATGAACTGGATTAACTTCCCCCCAATTCATGCTGCGTGTCTTTAGTAGCTTCTTCATATACTTCTTTTTGGTGAAATTTCTGAATCAGCTTCCCCCCAAACTGACAACCATCTTCAGCAGATTCGAAACTTTGATGTAGTCAACACGTCTTCTAACTTTTGAAGGTTGTAAGTACGCAACGGAATTTGTAGATGACATTGTAAACCACACCACGCAAATCTGACTAGTACTAAGTAACAATTATGCTCAATGCGGAAGTTCCGTTCGGGGGTAACATGCAAGAAATCAACAAGATCTTCTCACATAAGTAGGCTAATTCGCACATCACACCCTGCGAAAGTTGAAAAGATTACACCAAAATCACAAAACTGAACCACTGATCATCTCTGCGGACGTCTTCCGGTAGTAATAAAATTGTAAGCTCGATCACGTGAGTCTGTTATGCGTCCCCGATGTGCACATTTCTTCCCCCTGAATGCAGATCCATCTGGAAAAAGAGTGTTTTCGCAAAAAATGCAAGAAAAGTCAAAGAACAACCAAGAACATACACTCTCTCTTCCCCCACGATGTCTTCGCGGAATCGGAAGCATACACACTATGGTTATGATGGAAAACGGGGGCAGCGTAAACCCTGTATGTGCAATTAGTCGAAGATGAGTGGAGTACCAAAAATAGCCCGTGAGAATCAACTACTGATAAAATCTCTACTCTTCTATACTTTTCTCATCTAACTCTTTACCGACCCCATTATCATTCTGACGACTTTTTGTAGTGACCATTGATGGAGAAAATCCAGTATTAGGAACTTGAGACTGAAGTAAAATTGCCCAGTTTTGTGACTTAATCTTGTAAAATCCTTGTGACTAAGAACGGTGTACCCTATACCCTCCACAAAAGTATTAGTACAAAACCTCTTGACATATCCTCAACTACGTGAGACACTGAGCACTACAACGTAACTCCTTAAAGTGATAGCTACTTTGTGGGTATAGAGAGAGAATCAAAAAAGTAACTAGATATCCAAGTCTTTGTCACCATTAATATATGCCCAAACAAGTCATCTTCGCGGGATGGTAGAAAGAAAGAAGATGAAATAAGTACACGCATCCGTAAAACCTCACTTCAAACCCAAATAAATAATAACGAATTATCCCCGTAGTCACATCTTACGGTTATATGCCCAAAACTAGCCTTTTGACGGTTTAAGTGAACCATGATAATGGTTTTATCCCGATCTTGTCAAAAACGTATCCCCCGTGAAAAATTTGTAACACAAAAAAAATAGCACACCATTTGCCAAATTATATCCCAAATAATTAACACAATGTAATAAAAATTACATTTGATAATAAACTTTCGGTTGCCATATAATTACAGCAAAATGTGCTACTTTAATTCCATTACAATCAGCCCAGTCCATTTCAGCCCAAAAGAAAAACGTACAATCCAGTCCATTATACACTTCAGCCCACTTAATCAAATAATAAGGCCCAATTTAAAAACAATCCAATCCAACTCCAACACCCTAAACTTCGGGTATTAATACCTTACTAAACTCAAACCCTAATCTCACTTATCATAAACTATCCGCCTCTTTTCTCTCACTAGCAGTCACCAAACTAAACCAAACCCTAATCAAAGAATACATTCTCCAGCGCCCCCATCTAAACTCTCACCTCACGTTTGGCAGTTAAACACAACCACACACCGATCTTTATCATCATCTGTTATCTCAATCAAGTCTTTCTTCTTGTTTAATTGATTTAGAACAAAAGGCTTCAAGGGTTCATAGCTATGAACATCAACACACAAATAGAAGCTAACCTGATTACTTAATTGGTTACTGTTACAAGATCCTAGGATGGGTCTCTCGGGTAGGCTTTAATTACGTTTGTTTT
Organism: Artemisia tridentata subsp. tridentata; assembly: GCA_021014915.2. NCBI lineage: Eukaryota > Viridiplantae > Streptophyta > Magnoliopsida > Asterales > Asteraceae > Artemisia > Artemisia tridentata. The sequence continues at coordinate 304,054,435 of CP139508.1, forward strand.
TTGTTGTTCTTTAACGAACCAAGAAAAGAGGATGACAGATTTGTCATTTTTCTTCTCTTATTGTTCGTAAATAAATTGAAGCCAAGACTTCAGATATTTGATCCATGATGATTTTTGATTTGGTTTACCTTGTGAACGCTTGTAAGCTTATAAGGCCAAATACAAACTGAGATCTTAGTAATATTTTTTTCTTTTTCGTCCGAGTTGTGATAAATTAGATTAGATGTAGGTTTATGAGTTGATTGAGTGAAGGTGACTGATATTGATTGAATCTAGAGTGATGTCGAGATGAGTAAAGATTAGATAGGGTGGTTGTTGTAGTTGGCAGTGATTGTTGGTTTAAAGAGGTTATGTTGTTAATTTGTCTCGACCATTTTTTTTTTTTTTTTTTTTTTTTTTTTTTTTTTTTTTTTTTTTTTTTTTTTTTTAATATGTTGACTGTGAATGGTAGTTAAGGGTCTTGTGATGTTCTTCTGCTTCATCTTGATTTCTGTTTTAATTTGTGATAAACTTAGACCGTTGACCGGTTTGACCGTTGACCGATTAACCATATGTCACAATCGCGATAACCTCCCTCATTCGTGATAAAAACGCATTAGCGATAAAATTATCGAGATTGGATTTCCGACAAAATTGTCGAGATTGGATTTCCGAAAAAATTGTCGAAATTTGATAGTTATCGAATTTCTTGTACAAGAAATCGAACTCCGATAGAAGAGGGTTTCAAGAAATTCCGACAAAAAGGGGTTTTGACTTTTTGACCAAGAAATCCGGCGAGATTTCGGCCAAAATTTTCATTCCAGTTTTCCGACCACCTGACGGACCCTTTTTCTGACCAGTAATGAGCTGCTTCATCTGACCAGTTTTTGAAAATAATAATGACCACAAATCTTCACGGGATGATACTATAAACAGTCATATAAATGATATACAAAACAGATGTAGCAACCAGTAAACACAAAAGTATGATATCATTTAATGACTTGTATCAAAAATGTTGACCCAAAAAAAAAAAAAGTAGTAAACAGTGAATAAATACGGTACAACAGATTCAAACATACGTTTTTGACAAGATAAATCACAAAAAAAATCAACCAAAACTAATACCATGGCTCTTGATACCAATTGATGGATCGTGTTTTGGATGATATATTGTGAATCGGGAGGTTGGGTACAATGGAAGAAGATCATCTTCATGTTTAAGAGTTTAGAGAGAGAGAGAGTCTAGTAAGAAAGAGAGGAACCTGATGTTTTATTGAAATGATAAAAGGTGAAAATACACACACAAAGTTCACCCTCCTAGTGAAGTCTAGGAGGGTATTTATAGTGCCAAACACATGACATTACAATAATGACGATTTCAGTCCATGTGTTTGAGTCAAATACGATAGCTAATGTAATCCCAAATATGTTGTCACATTTTTGTGCGAGAAGCATACCCAACAGAATCAGAATGCCTTATTCATGAGATTGCTTCACCATCTGCATCTTCATCTTCACAAGAAAATCCTGTTCAAAATGATTCATCATTCTCGTCTCAAGAAGATGATCAAATAAACACTGTTGTTTCATTCGATGATGATAACACCAATGTCTCATTTGATGATCCTGTTGATGATAATAAGCATGATCACCTTGAACAAGATGATCTTATGCCTGATCAAGATCCAGAGCTTATGACCTTATTGTTGACCACCCAATCACAATTGAATGCACAAAAGTCACAGATTGACAAATGAAATGAGATTAACTAGAACTTAAAAGCTAAAATTGCATTGTTAACAAAGGACAATGAGTGCTATAAAACACAACTTTCAAGTTATGAAAAACAAGCACAATGTGAGAAAGGATTTGAGGCTGCATTCCAAAAGACATACGTTCATGTCAAGGATTTAGAGCATCAATTTCGTGAGCTAACAGTTTCCAAAGCTGATTTGCTTTCTCAAAAAGAAAAGGAGCAATTTGAATTCAAAAAACAAATTGATACTTTAAATTCTAAGCTGTTAAAAGCTCAATCTGAGTTTTCAACATCTCAGAAGGATCTTCTTGAAGAAAAGCAAGCCACTAGGAAATGAGTTGACTCATATCTTGAGGAGATTGTGGACTTGGAATCCAAGCTCAAAGAATTTTAGAATGTTGTATATAAAACGGGTAATTCAGTGACACAAATTCAAAGACTAACTATGAAACCGATTCCTAAAGGATTTGGTTTTGCACTTGGCAGTGACAAACCACGTTTTTTACACAAAGCACTCAAAGATAATCCTAAGTTATACAATGCAGAATTTCTGTTTGATGATACTTTTCAACGTACTGTTGTGTATAGTAATGATGAAGAAACTGAATATCTTGAAAATAAGATTGAGAGTCGATCAAAGTCAGAAAACAAATTTTCAAGAGTCCCATATGATTATTCAAAAAGACCTCACATCAGTAAATATTTTGTTCCTCCAAAGGACAAACCAGAACAAATACTGTCTTTAACTGAAAAACATCCCTCTTCTGAAGTTGCTACTGTGACCACTCCTGTTACACAAATCAATGGTCCAAAAGATAATGTAGATCTACAAATGCCTCAACAATGTCGGATTCTTCGATATTTTAAGACATTTATGGATGACATTAAACTTTTGGAACAAGTGATAGAATTTAATTCTGAAATCAAAATCTCTTTGATTTTTTCTCCTGCTGAGAAAGAAAAGAGAGAAATTTTTCAGAAACAATTTTTACCACATGTTAACACTTGAGACTTTGTGCAACAATGTGGGAACAGGAACTACATACTGAAGTTGGATCAATGATGAGTATTTTTAAAGCTAAAGATGACAAAATTGCAAAACAAAAGTTTCAAAAGAAAGCTTTAGAAAATAAGGTTGATCGACTCTTGGAACGTGTTTTGTGTGATGATGTGATTTCTGTGATTATGAATGCTATTTTTGAATCTTGTCATGTAATGCTTGTTGATGATCATGCTGTGAATGTTGGAATGTTGCAAATTGAGATTGATAAGTTGGTAAAAGAGAATGAGAGTCTTAGACAGATCAACTTTGATGTGGATGATAAGTGTGAAAAAGAAATTTTCAAACTTAACAAACGACTGGAATGGTGTCAAACTCAAAGTGTTGAATTTGAGTTAAAATACAAAAATCTCAAAGAGTCTTTGTCTTTCCAAAACAGTCATGCTTCAGAAAGTCAAAATAAAAATGAAATTGATGTTTTGCGAAATAAACTGTTTGAATATGAGAAAGACATAGATGAAGTTTCTCAAAACAGAAATGACACTGTCCGGTTAAACAGACTTTTGGATTCAAAAAATCAAGAACTTCAACACATCATTGTTGATTTGAAAAAGAAACTCAGAGTTTTAGAAAAAGGAAAAGCTGTGATTGCCCCAGGAAACACCTCTAAGGCTAGCAGATCAAGAAACACCAAGAGACCAAGGAAGTTTAGTATCTGGCGCCCTAAGAGTGGACTATCTAAGACTGAAGAAGTAGTAGTTAATGTTAGCAGTTTGAATAAAAAGCATGATATGTCAGAAGTAGAATCAAACTTGTCTAAGTCTAGTTCTATAGATGATGTAATGAATGCTAAATCGTTGAATGTTATGAATGATATTATGGTTGATGCTAGTTGTGTATTTTGTCATGCTAGTATATTATCTGGAAATCATGAGAAATGTGTTGCTAAAACTCTGTTGAATCGCAAAAAGAAATGATCTAGTGGCATTTCCTCTAGGCCCACTACTGCTGCCAAGTCCGTATTAGGAAAACCACCACTAGTAGTTTCTGATGAATCAGTTGACAAACCCATATCTGCATCTAGGACAAACAAATCACCAAGTGCATTTATTAGGAGAATGGCTGAGACTAGTTGGACGTGGCAGCGTTGGTTACATAAAACACATAGCTTTAAATGGGTACCAAAAATGATTAACTCATGTGTTACTAACCAAACGGATTCCACCGTTACCAAACTTGCCTCTGTGTCAACTTCTGGTGATGCAGGTGATCCAAATTGTTCTCTGGATTGTTGATAGCGGCTGGTCCCGACATATGGCCGGCAATCTCAAGCTTCTTGTAAACTTTGTTGCAAAGTTCATTGGAACGGTCAGATTCGGGAATGATCACTTCGCTGCTATTATGGGTTATGGAGACTATGTAATTGGGAACATCGAAATTATCAGGGTTTATTACGTTGAAGGCCTAGGTCACAATCTCTTCTCAGTAGGACAATTTTGTGATGGTAATTTGGAGGTAGCATTCAGAGAGAAAACTTGTTTTATTCGGGATCTTCAAGGAAATGATTTGATGAAAGGGAAACGCGGCACCAGTTTATACACAATTTCCTTTGAAGGCATGACAACTCCATCTCCCATATGCTTACTTTCAAAGGCACATCCCATAAAGGCCTGGCTTTGGCACAAACGATTGTCTCATTTGAACTTCAAGACGATGACTGATCTTGCTAGGAAAAAGTTGGTCGACGGTCTTCCCAAATTCAGATATGCCAAAGATCACTTGTGTCCTGCTTGCGAACAAGGAAAGAGTCATCGTGCCCACTTTCCTCCAAAAGCAGATCACAGCACTGATCATGTCCTACAACTGCTTCATATGGATTTGTGTGGTCCTATGCGTGTTCAAACCATCAACGGGAAACGGTACATCTTGGTAATAGTGGATGATTACTCGAGGTGGACTTGGGTCTACTTTCTTCGTACCAAAGACCAAGCACCTTCGATGATCATTACTTTTCTCACAAAGATTCAAGTTCAGGTTCGTAACACCGTCAGAATTATCAGAACACACAATGGTACTAAATTCAAGAATCAAACTCTTCGGGAGTTCATTGAGAAAAATGGGATTGTTCATCAAACGTCAATTGCTCGCACCCCTGAACAAAATGGAGTAGTCGAAAGACGCAACCGTACGTTAGTGGAGGCAGCAAGAACTATGTTGATTAATGCCCAATTACCAGACTACCTATGGGCTGAAGCTGTCTCAACTGCTTATTATACCCAGAACCGATGCATGATCACCAAACGCCATGACAAAACACCATATGAGCTTATTCACGGTCGTAAACCTAATATCAACTACTTTCATGTCTTTGGAGCTCTCTGCTATCCAAAGAATGATCGTGATGATTTGGGGAAACTGAAAGCCAAAGCAGACATAGGAGTATTTGTTGGCTATTGTGAGAATTCGAAAGGATTCAGAATTTGGAACCACCGTACTCGGGAAATTCAAGAGACAATCCATGCTAATTTTGATGAACTCACAGAAATGGCTTCTGAGCAAAACAGCTTAGAACCCGCACACAACCGTCTAAATTTTCCTGAATCTTCAGCTGAACCATTACCGCTCAACAGAAAGGATATAGAAGACTTTTTTGCTCCTCTGTTTGATGATTCTCTAGTTAATCGTGCCTCAGCTATATCCACCAATTCCGCTGCTCAAACCGTAAACAATCAAGCACCTGATACACATGCAACCAATTCCACAGTAGTTGCTGACGACGCACCTCAACCAGAACCATCATCGTCAATAGATCAAACACCTTCAACTTCTACACCTCCAGCTGAAGATTCCCTCCACCACAATTCTGATGAAGTACCCACACCATCAGGTTATGACGGAGATGCATTCTTTAATCCATTTGCACCTGCACCAACCATTCCTGATATTGCAGAATCCTCTTCACGCAATTTGGAACCGTCAAACCTGCACCATAGTTATCAACACTATCCATCCACTCATAAATGAACAAAGGAGCATCCTTTAGTAAATATCATTGGTAATCCACAAAAACCAGTCATGACAAGACAAAGACTCCATACAGACGGTGAAACCTGCATTTATGCACTCACCGTTTGTCAAGCCGAACCCAAAAACATTAAGGAAGCCCTCACTTATGACAACTGGATTGAATCAATGCAAGAGGAGTTGGATCAATTCAAGCGGTTAGAAGTTTGGGAACTGGTAGAGAGACCAGATGGGGTTTATGTCATTGGATTGAAGTGGATATGGAAAAACAAGTTAGATGCAGATGGTACTGTGATTCGTAACAAGTCCCGCTTGGTCGCCAAAGGATTCAGTCAACAAGAGGGAATCGACTTCGAAGAATCGTTTGCTCCAGTCGCAAGGCTTGAGGCTGTTTGCATGTTCCTGGCTTACGCGGTTCACAAGAACATTACTGTCTACCAAATGGATGTGAAGATTGCATTTCTCAACGGCCAACTCCGGGAAGAGGTGTACGTTTCTCAACCAGAAGGCTTCGTGGACCAAGAACATCCGAATCACGTATATCGGCTAAAGAAAGCCCTTTACGACCTTAAACAAGCCCCAAGGGCATGGTATGACAAGTTATCTACTTTCTTACTTGCAAACCATTTTACTAAAGGAACTGTGGACCCGACTTTGTTTATACAAAAACACGGGGAGGACATTCTCATCGTACAAATTTATGTCGATGATATAATTTTTGGATCAACAAATAAAAAATATTCAAATGCTTTTGCAAAACTGATGAAAAATAACTTTGAGATGTCCATGATAGGTGAACTGAAGTTCTTCTTAGGACTGCAAGTTCATCAATCACCCTGTGGTATATTCCTTAGTCAGTCCAAGTATGCTCAAGAAATCCTGAAAAAGCATGGTATGACCAGCTGTGACACCTACAATACACCTATGTCCTCCTCATCCCCGAAGCTAGATGCTGACATAAATGGGACACCCATTGATCCTACAAAATATCGTAGCATCATTGGGTCAATCATGTATCTCACAGCTAGCAGACCGGATGTTGTATTTGCCACGTATCTATGCTCCCGATATCAGTCAAGACCAACTGAGCGGCATTTGTCAGCCGTTAAAAGAATCCTTAGATACATAAAGGGAACCATTAATTTGGGGATCTGGTATCCAAAGGATTCTGGCTTTGAACTTGTAGCTTTTTCAGACGCTGACCATGCAGGGTGTTTAGACACGCGAAAAAGTACATCTGGAGGTGCACAGTTTTTAGGTGACCAGCTCGTCTCTTGGCAGTCAAAGAAACAAGATTGCACATCACTGTCGTCAACAGAATCTGAATATGTAGCCATGTCTGCCTGCTGTGCTCAAGTCATTTGGATGCGATCACAACTGATGGACTACGGATACGTACTCAACAAGATTCCTATGTATTGCGACTCCAAGAGTGCCATTGCCATTTCATGCAACTCCGTGCAGCATTCCAAATCCAAGCATATTGATCTCCGGTACCATTTCATCAAGGAGCACGTGGAGAAGGGTACTGTTGAACTGTATTTTGTGGGTACTGAACACCAATTGACGGATCTGTTCACAAAAGCCTTGCCTCATGCAAGATTTGTGGATCTGGTTCACCGGATTGGTATGAGATGTTTGACTCCGAATGACTTAGAAAATTTTCTCAAAAACAATTAAATGAGTCAAGCATCTAAACTATCTATGTAAATATTTTTCTTCTTAAAAAAAAATAAAATAAAAAAATAAAAAAAATGCAAGTACAAAACCTATTTTTACAACACTTTGTTCATTTTTTAACATGTCAAATATTATTTTCGAACAAGTGTTGAGGGGGAGATACATAAATTCAAAATTTCAAAATTTGTACTTGCATGCTTTCTGAAATTTGTTGCTTCACAATGTTTTTGGTGATAATCTCAAATGATGGAAAAGTTTTGTGCCTATTTTGCTAAGTTTGAGACATATAGTTAGTTAAATGGTGGGTTAGGACTAGGAATAAAATGTTTCAAGGTTAAGGGACTAGATGTGTCAATTTGTGCAAAATTTAACTTAGTCATATAAAAGTCAAAAATACTACCGCAGTTAATACTCTGCGCTTACTGACATATTTCACCCATCAAATTTAATACCTTCACCCACCAAAATCAACGGCTCTTGTTCAATCTGCAAATCTGCTTAAGATCATCCGAATTTGTGAGTACATTTATGTTTAACAAGTCATTTTAACAAACGGTTTTGAAGTATATCTTGATTCAACGGCTAGATTTATCGCAATTCTGAATTAAAGTTCTAGGGTTTGCGTTAAATTAGGGAAATTCAATTTTAAGTGTTTGAGATATGTTTATTGGTTCGGCTATGCTTAGAATATGATTGTAATCCATATGTGCATGCTTAATTGAACCCAGAAACTTGTAATTTTAATATTCTTGATTTAGGGTTTTAGCGTACAAATTGGGGAAAATCATGTGCAAGTGTTGTAGTGTAATTAATGTGTTCCAGTGTTGTTGTTATGCATTGAATTGAGTAAATGTTGCCTTGGATTGAACCCAAAAACATCAGATATGCTTAATTGATTTTATGGGTTTATGAAGAACATGAGTGCACGTTCAGATTGATTCTTAGGATTGCGTGGTTAAAAGTTGTTATAACTTGGTCAAAGTGCTTATAAATGTCATAGGATTCCACTGAAACATGCAGATAACATAATCTCAAATGAATGTGAAATGCGAAAAATCTGCTGAGTCACTCATCTACAAAGGATATCGAAATTTCTTGTATGAGAAGTTTTCGAAATTGAGAAGTTTTTCCGCAATTGGAAAAATTTTCGCAATTGGAAATTTTTTTCGCAATTGGAAAAGTTTTTCGCAATTGGAAAATTTTTTCGCAATTGGAAACATTTTTCGCAATTGTCAAACATTTTTCGCAATTGTCAAATTTTTTCGCAATTGTCAAAAGTTTTCGCAATTGTCAAAGTTTTTCCAAAATCATGTTTCAACTTGTGTTATAAATTTGAAATTTCATGCTAAGTTAAGGATCTCATGTGAATCATTAAGTTTTAACTAATGCTAACCCACATGTATCTTGCAAATTGGTGTTAAATGATGTTTCAGATTTTTCACAATGTCTGCACCAGTACAACAACCACTACCCATGATCTCTAAGGAAGAACTGTTTCCTCAAGGTTACAAGGCTAAGTATGGAAACAACAATGCAAGAGTAGTATTTGACAGCATCAAATGTGCTGAGCCGAGTTGCCAAATAGCCATTGAAATTCTCAGAAGAGATGAATGCAACAGCATCTTAGAGAATTCAGATAATGTACCAGAATTGTACATACATCAAATGTGGAGTACCATTGACCTCGATGACTACAACAGATATTTCACATGTACTCTGGACAGAAAACAAGTCAAAGTCACACCTATACACCTACGCAAAGCCTTATCTCTACCAGATCCTCCTGAAACATCAAACAAATTTTGGCCTGTACCATCTGAACAAGATATCCTCGAGTTTCTTCTCGACATTGGTTATGATGAGAATCCCGATCTTCCACTCACAACAATTTCAAGCATCAATGCTAAGTCAATTCCACAACCGTGGAGAGCCATTTACTACATTTTGGTTCGCTCGGTTTCAGGAGGAGATAACGGGCATGAGAACCCAAGACTTTCACATGTTCAACCCTTCTGGGGAATAGTTAACAAGAAAAATCTGGATTATGCTGCACTCATATGGGAAGATCTTGTGTTTCAGATAAGAGGCTGTAAGAAACCTGTAACAAGAATTCCATTCGTCCGATACACAAAGATGCTGATCAGCTATCTCATTGACAAGAACTCCGACATCTCTCCTCAACCTGAAGACAGGGAACTTCATGTGATAAGGATGGATAAGCCTCTCAAGTCAGTCTATTTTCCTAAAGATAGTACTCACAAGCAAGGGTCAAGACTACCAGAAGAATTGTTGACCGAGGAAATCAAGGAGACCTAAGCCTACAGAGACTATGACTATGCATACGATAAAGGCCAGGTCGGGTTCTCTAAGCATCGTGAAGGAACGGGTTTTACCAAAACTCGTTCTAAAAGCAGTAGGACTAGGAGTGCCTCTAGTGCTTCAAGACAACCACATAAACATCCAAGAACACTCAAAATTAGAGTGCCAACTCAACCAAAACCCAGAGTGGAAGAAGTTGGGATACATGAGGAAAAGGAAATTGACTCAGATGAATAAGAATTAGAGGAAGAAGTTACAGTTAAAATGACAGATGCTGAAATTGAACTTCAAAATCAGCTCGATTTTCTTAATGCAAAGAAGGCCAGTATGAAGTCAACAAAGGAAGATGATGCCAGAAGGGCAAAATTGACAATTGAGAAAATGAGGGAGTATGAAGAAAAGAAAGGAGCTGGAGCATCAGGAACCGTTCAAGAAGCCGCCTCGATCCACTCTGATCCGGTTAATCAACCCGGAGGGTCTGGAGCAGCTACATCCACAGTTCAGCATGATACGGTTATTCAACCCGAGACGGCTGAATCTATAATTTCTCAACCACCAAGCTCGGTTAATCAACCTGAGTTGGAAGCTCAAACGTCAGAAAAGGAGAAAGGTCAAGAGAGTAACATAGTCTTAACCGATAAAGAAATTTCGGATTCCATGTTTAACAATGACCAGGAGGAGGAACAACACTATAATGATGATATGGACTGGAATGTAGAAGAAGAACGGGAAATATTTGGAGAGAAAACTAATGACGATGCAAAGAAACTTGAGGCTGAGCATGCAGCAACATTAAAGAAAAAGGAAGAAGACGAAAAAGCAAATAAAGAAGCCGATAGCTACATTCGCTCACCATCAGTCCCTCCATCTGACCTTACTGTGGTAGTTCATGTTCCTCAACAAGAGCAGAAATCTAACCCTGTTTAGTCTTCTCCCATATCATCACCAAAACCTACAACACCTCCTGGGTCACCTCCCAAGATTCCAACACCCCCATCCTCATCTCCTAAGGACTCTGCTCCTCCTAATTCAAAATCATCAATCCCTTCACTTACTCCATCACCAACAAGATCTCCATCACCAAAAGCCAAAGCAACAGTTTCTGAACAAATCAAATCAGCCATAAAAGGTAAGAATGTGAGAAGAATAGCTCGAGTGACTAAAGTGGAGGTTGTCTCACCTGCTGCAAAGAAACTCAAGAAAGCAGTTAAACTCGCCCAAGCCAAGAAAGTTAGCCAAACGAGTGCACAACTAGCTGAGATGCAAACCTTAGTCAAGAATTTGTCTCAACAAATGGGAGAGCTGCAGCAGACAAAGCTGAAAATGGATGAGTTTCTAGTTTATGATGTAGGCGATAATGTCAAAGCCAACACGAGATATTACGTCAAGAAGTTTTTGCCAGATATTCAGGAAAATATTGAAGCTCACATCAACGTAACAGTAGATGAGAAGATTAAAGATCTTGCACTCCAACAGAAACATCTTCTTGAATACTCTATTGAAGAACTTCAAGACACCCTCTTCACCAAATTACTTGCACAATCCACCCTCAGCTACACTGAAATTCCCATCCTGGATGCTATTTGAGCCAACATGGAATCATGTAAGACTGCAGCTGATAAAGGCAAGCGTCAACGTGATAATGATGACCAAGATCCAGACACCACTACAAAGAAACAAAAGACTGGTAGCGGATCTGGGATTTACATTACAGAGCCCACCGGAACAACTACAACATCCTCTCAACCTCCAAAGAATCCAAAATCTGGTCCGACAGCAACAGAGCATCATTATGAGCACTTCTCCACAGAAAACGTAGATTTTCAACCACAAGAGGATCAGCCACAATCACCACCACCATCACCACCAAAATCAAAACCTTCAAGCAGCAAGAAAACCTTCAAAGAACCAGCTGTTGTCACATGGCTTGATGAAGATGAAGATGTGAATGGAAATGAATGGTTTGATCAACTTGCCAGTGCTCAGATCCAAGACGACGAAGCTTCTAAGGTTGAAGACAGTACGTTTGAATTTACCCACAAAATCAAACATACTCTAAATGTGAAGAAAATGACAAAGAGAGAACTTCGTAGGATCAAAAATGATGCCTTCATTCTTCTTAAAGACAAATCTGCAAATGCGGCTGAGCTGGAGTATCACCTTGAAAACATTGCTCGCGCAATGTCAAGTGAGTTTGACTGGACGAATCCAGACATACTCAGGGTGGGTGGCCGTGACAACAAAAACCGTTCGTACATCACAGACTGGACCAAGCCACTACCTGTGATCAGAAAACCTCATGGAACTTCAGAAATTCCCTTCTAGTTCTTTTTCAACAAAGATCTTGAACTACTCATGCATGGAGCATCGAGCAAAACAAAGTATGCAACTTCAATTACCTTCACTCCTACAGCAAGTTACCAAAATCCTGCCATTGAGGAAGCTGCAATTCACCAAAAGATCTTCATCAAACAACAAGTGATCTATGATCGTGATGCTGAATTAGGAATCCATCACTGGTATGATAAAAGGAAGAACTGGTACAAGTATAAACTCAGCCAAAAGTCTCGTGAACAAGTCTCCAGTGACCTCAGGATCATGGCAGTGATTAGTGTTTCAGGATCGAAGAAGTATGATTACACATTCTTATCTGAGATCACCATCTGACGACATGACAACCAGGTTTACTCGTTCTCAGAAGCAAATTTTCCTGACTTGAGTCTCAATGATATTGAAGACTTGTACCTCATCAAAATACAAGGAAAATTGCAACATCTCTCTACCGATCTTCAGTATGCTTTTAGTGCGGCTATCTGCCACTTCATCCGAAGAACGATTATCAAAGAACGAGTAGAAGATCTTCAGTTAGGAGTGGAAAGTTATCAGCAGAAGTTGAATCTCGTTGAGCCCATAATGTTTTTGGAAAACAACCGCGATGCTCAATATACCATGAAGAAATACCCAGTCTTTGGGTTCGTCTACAGAAGTGCAACACATACAAACCATTTCATGTCATTTCACGAGATTCATAAATTCTGTGACGATACGCTGAAAAATGTTAGAGATGGGTTAGTTCTTCGAGTTCGAGATCATGAGTTGAAAAAGTCAACAAGGTGGACACATAATGAGCTCAAACAAGTGATGCAGTTCATCTTGAAGATTGAAAGAAGGTTGTACCGGAGGGATCAGATTAGGAGACTAGAGAGTTAGGTTGGCGGTTGTCCACCATTTCCTATCAGACTATATCAAGGGACGGACCCATAATTCACAAAGTTTAGCAAAGGAGGTTGATGTAAGCACTTGAGTTCATAATTCATCAATTCTTAATTCACTATTCTTACCATATGACTGTGACATTACGGCTTGTGTACACATAACAGTGCACAACCCGGACCCTAAAGAAAGGACCCTGAGGTACGCTTTAGTGCCTCAATCCTGATCAAAGGAGCGAAAGCTTCTTTCTTATGAAGCAGAATTAAACCAGAATGTTTTCTACGTTTTTTCAAACATTCTGCTCATAAGGACAAGTATTCCCTCGTCAAGGGGGAGTATTTGAAAAATAACCTTTGTTCTGAGTAACAAAAGTTCTTGAAACTCTTCTCTAAAACTCAAAAACAGCATATTTTAATCATAAATGTTTTTCAAAAACATCATGAGTATGCTATTTTTGAGGGGGAGAATAACTGATGATTAAAATATGGTAAAGGAAAGATGGAATCTCATAAGTGCTTGACTCATAATTGACCCTCGAATTGACGGCAGGAAAAAGTCAGTAGTCGAAAGGACATGTCCCGGACGGGTAATAATTTCAAGCCAATTTATCTGGTGATGTAAATGTGTCTCGCAACGGACGTGTCTGAGTAGAATGTACCGATTTCGAGCAATTTTCCTTGAATATGATCTGGACGGGTAATAATTTCAAGCTAGTTTACTAGTGATGTAAGCGTGTCTTGCGATGATCATATTCATTGAAAATCAATCAACTCAAAAGTGCCCACTCTTCCCGACATGTGCAAATTTCAAATTAAGTACTTATGAGCACATGTTAAGGGGGAGTCCTTCTGAAAAACACAAAACTCTCAAGGTGTCAATAAAATGTTTTTACAATCATCGACACTTTGAGAGATTTTCAAAGGTTTTGGTAAATGGCATCAACATAGGATAGTCATGGAGTAATAAGGTGACTAAGGTTTAGGAAAACCGTCCTATGATCCGCCAGAGCCGGAGGGATCTACCCAAGGACAATTCCCATAGTTTAGAACTAGAAAGTCCTAGGTATGATACAAAAAAAGGAGAAAATGAATGAAAGGAGAAAGAAGGGGTTGAAGAATTAAAAAGAAAAGCAAAGAAAAGGGTGAAAAGAAATAGCCCTCCATTTGTTCAACCTTAGGGCAGACCCCGGGTTCAATACATAATCTACTAGTTGACTGAGCATCACCAGTATTGAAGACAAAAGACGTCATGGACCCAATGACGCACTGCACTAAACCTTCTAAGCCACTAAAGTATCTCTCAAAATACATTTGTTTCATTCACACGGAGAACCCTTCATAACCTATCGACCTCTCATTACGAGAGTGTTGATATTGAAAAGGAGGCAATCTACTCCACGCCTCCAACGACCAAACAAATGTGCACTAATTGAGTCTAGAGCCATGAGATTCATCAAAGATCTCTTAGGTACACTTAGAATTACACTGGTGTTCTACATCATGGGCATCAGTTGTAAATTAGGAAAGTGTCCTTCGCAGATCCTAGCAATCTGCCAAGAACATTCTTGAGAGAATTCACAATTGTGATTCTCAGTGATAGAATGGAAATCCTGCCAGGGTAACATCAAACAACCCTGACAGCAGGTCACTTCGGTAACTCCTTGTGGGTTACGCTTAGTGTCTGTTCCAAAACGGTCTACAGTCATGGGGGTGATCTCCAGCGACTCACTGAATCATGGGTGCACTTCGGTGTGTTCGTGTTAGCCCTTTCGGTTAGAGAAAGTCTTCACACTATGCTGTTGATGATCTCAAAGTCCAAATCTGTAAGTGCCGGTTGGTTCGTGTTGCTGCTGCTGCTGCTGCGGAGGATCATGAAGACCTGGAGTTCTACCACCATCAAGACTCCATCATGCTCATATCCTGAAGATTAGTTCTCACAAAGACTCAAGATAGCAAAAGTTCAAAGTTATTAAAGAAAAGTCAAAGATCAAGTATGTTAATCTTTCACAAGTCTAAGTTCAAGCTTATGAAGAGAGAACTACGTGATGTATGAAGAACAAAAGTCAAAGATCATATGAGCATGATGGAAACGACGTAAAGACACCAGTACTAAAGACCATTGGAGGACGGCAGATCATTACCATACCACATCATATCAGATCAAGAACAAAGAACAAAGATTTTCAAGACGTCAGAAGCCATAGAAGCAAAGACGACGTCAAGCAACATTGATGACCAAGACTTAGGGGGAGATTGTTAGGAACACGTTTTATTAAATATTTCAAGTCTTGTTCATCTCGTATAATAGTTGCTTAATATGGACATTATGTGAGTATTTAAGGTCTGGTCCATTAGATGTCCATGGGCCGGCCTCTTTAGTGTTAAAACTTCTAGAAACTATCAAGTGTATGTCGCCCTAATATGTTGCCTATAAATAGAAGGCAAGGGTGATCATATTAGTTGTTGGTTATTCATTTGTATGCGGAAGCTATGTCAAAGTCTTATGTGAATGATAATCATCCGACTCTTCTTCTTCTTAATCTCTTCTCTATTGTTATCTAATCTCTCGTAATTCTCTTATAGTTGTTTATTTCATTTCATAGCTTAAGTAGTAGTTATAGTCGTGATTATCGTGGTTTATCTATTCGTGATTAGCTTGTGTTACGTTATTAACTAGGACCTACACTAAATGTTCAGGTTTTGACCTCAAAGGGTACTCAGACTCTGACTATACTGGCTGCAACATGGATAGGAAAAGTACTTCAGGCTTCTGCCAATTCCTTGGTGGTAAACTAGTCTGTTGGAGTACTAAGAAACAACAATCAGTTGCCATGTCCTCAACTGAGGCTGAATATGTTGCAGCAGCTAATTGTTGTGCAAATGTGCTATGGATGAAAAGTCAACTCAGTGACTAGGACATCCATTACAAGATGGTTCCCATCTTTTGTGACAACACAAGTGCAATTGCTATCTCAAACAATCCTGTTCTTCATCAGAGAACCAAGCATATTGGTATCAGATATCATTTCATCAGGGACCATGTCATGAATGGTGACATTGAATTACACTTTATCCCCACTGAGTATCAGCTAGCTGATATATTCACCAAACCATTGGATGAACCAACTTTCACAAGTCTGAAAGCTGAATTGGGAATGTTGGATATTGAGAATCAGTCCACTGACTAAACCTATCCAACTTAGTGTAAATAGAAATAACCATAGGTCCCTGACTCAACAAATCTCTCAGTGAATAAGTATCTTATGTCTCATTGAATAACCTTCCCTAAACACCCTCACACTGAATGAAAAGTCAATCAGGGGCCTCAAAACTTCAACAAATAACATTCAATGCTACACTTAATGCTCTAAGTATTTAGTTAGTAAATGACCAAGGTTGGTAACTAAATACCTATTTAGTATAGGAATATGTGTTCTTATACCTTCTGGCATCCACATCTTCGGCCCCCACATCATCACCACATATCCCACTTGGCATTTAATGCCTCTCCTCACATACAATATCTTCTGATATTATATGTGGTGACGTCACACTGCAAAATGCACTTTTGCAGAATGGCACAACTGTTCACCTTGGCAGTTGCGCAAAACCCGGGAAAGTGGATTGGTGGCATTTAATGCGGATATCAAATGTTTTTTACAAAAAAGTTTTCAAATTTTGAGCAAAATTCGCAATAGTGCAAAAACCACCCCTCCTCTCCACTTCCCTATAAATACCCACATAAATAATAACCCATACACGCTTTGTAATATTAATCAAACTCTTGCTATTTTTCTTCAAAACCTGTGTGACCTTTTCTTAAAATGGCTTCTTCTAAGGCTATTACCTACGCTCCAAATGTGGAATTCCAACTGGAAAGCGTAGACATGACCAAAAATAATGTCGTAGGGAACTTTGCCTACCCGAAAAAATTTCTGGCCTATAAGGGTATGGTAAAATACCTGCAAAATTGCTTTCTCTCTACGGCATTTACCAAAACCCCCTCAGTCATATACCATGACTACTTGAGGGAGTTCTGGTGTACAGCGGTGGCCACTAGCCCTGATGTCATCAAGGACTTCGTCATTACCTTCTCAGTGAAAAATGGGAGGAAAACCATCTCCCTTGATTACAAAACCTTTGTCAAAGCCACATGCCTTGACTACACTGAGACCTTTGCTCCTCAACCCACTGATAGTGAAGTAAAAGTCGAATTGCTTTTACTTGGGCCACATGACAAACAACACCTTGATGTGGCCCCGGGGACTTTATTGGCCAAAGCCCCTATAATAAAAACATGGTTTCCTACCATTTGGAGGATACTGATGACATTTGTCATTCGGGTCATTGGTGGGAACAAATCCTCAATGGAGCAATTGAACACTGCTCAACAAATGACAATGTTCAGTCTCCTAGAAGGTAGAAAAATTGATGTGGGAGAAATCATCTTCAGGGACCTCATAGTCAAGCTCTCAGGGAAATCCAGGCAAAGACACATGTCTTATCCTAGGTTCATTTTCTGCGTGCTTCAAGACTTAATGGGCTCTGAGTACGTTAGGCCGAATATTCAGGGATCTGACCCTAATGTCCTACACAAATCCAACTACTCACGAGACCCCACTGAGGTCTCATAAATCACCCTGACCACTTATATGTTGATGGTCATTCAGGGTGCTGAAGCTATATCACCTGTGCCTTCTCCTTCTAATAAGGAGAAGAAGAAAAAGAAGAAGGGGTCCAGGAAGGTGGTTTAACCCAAACCACTCGACACTGAGACCTCTACTTCCCAGCCTGAAAAAAGAAGGCTAAAGAAGGCCCAGCCCACTGAGACACCCATAGAGGAGACCCATACTCAATTGGCCAAAGAACAACCGCCAACGGAGGGCACTGAGAAATCACTCAGTGTCCTCGGGAAAACCTGCTCCTAAAGAATCTGCTGACATACACAATTCAGTGGAGTCAGGAACCATCCAATAATCACCTCCCGATGAAGGCATTCGTAAATCACCACTTTTGCCTGAGGGAGAAAAGGGTCCTGAATCCTCAGTAGAGCAGCACTACTTTACCAAGAAGGGGACCCACACCCTCTCACATCCTGTTCACGGCTCTGATACATCACAATCAGAGTCTCAGGGAGGACTAGTCCCTAAATCTTTATCAGGGCAGCACAACCTTGGTAGAAAGAGGGACCCCAACATTTCAAATCCTGCTTACGGCTTTGATTAATCACAATCAGAGTCTCAGGGAGTACCGGTCCCTATATCTTCGTCAGGGCAGAACAACCCTGATGGAAGGGGGGACCTAAACATCTCATTGCCTAGTGATGGTACTGGATCAAACCCACCAGTCCTTGAAGGCACCTCAGGGGGCATGCAACCACCCACTGATATGGAACCTACACCCCCTCATGGCGTTGCGCTTCTCTCGGGAACTGACCCTAAGGACCAGGCAGATCAAACCCAGTCTGCTAGAATAGAGGGTCAGGACCTTGCAAAAAAAAAGGCGAGCCTTCTTCTGAGGGGGAGCCAGATATTAACTTGGTTCCTATTCTTGCTGATCTCCAGATGCTTATCAATGAAGAATCAGAAGAAGAAATGGTTGACTTTGGGGATGATGAGGTATTCGCTGCTGGGGATGACTTGGAAACTGATGACCAACATCTTACTTACACCTCTCCTCAGCACACTGAAATGCCATCCTCATCTCCTCCTCCTGAGGAACAAGAATCCCATCACCATCCTACATCATCATCATCATCATCATCATCATCATCAGATAACTCATCAGGCTCCTCAGACTCTGCTGCTGCAACTCTTGACTACTTGTAGAAGTAGTCAATTGTACTCCCCCTTACTGAACGGCAGTTAGTTAAATTCCTCAGAAAGTCCAACACTGCCCTATTCAATGAGATAATAAAGGAGCAATGGGATCAGCATACTGACGCAACAACCTATTATGCTGACTTCAAGGCTGCTGTTGAAGGCTCACATGGTCAACTTCATCAGGTCACTGCTTCCACTGATAAACATATCAGTGACCTAAAGACCGTTATTGTGACACTGGGACTTGAACAATGGACGCACTTCAACAAGTTGCTGCAGTCTCTTAGTGCTATTCAAGAAGAGTTCAAGGATGACCCAACTCTCATTACCAAGCTGATTGAGTTCATGGATTCTCAAAAGACCACCTCCTCCAACATTACTGAGCTTCTCAGGCTCCTCAAGGAGGTGGATCTTACACCACTCAGGTCTCAGCAGGAAGCCCTTCAGAAGTCAGTCTCTGATACCCAAGGATGCCTGACTCAAATTTCCACAGCTTTTGACCAGCTCTCTACCAAACATAATGAGCTGGTTAATCACTACACTACCAGGGTCACTCAACTCTCCGAAGCTCAAGTCACCATGGCAACAAACATATCCTCCCTGAAGAACGAGACCACGAAAATCAATAACATGGTCTCCACCATCCTTATAGTTCTTCAGGCCTCTCAAGTTCCCCCAGCTCCTCAGTCAACAGATGCTTTCACTGAAACTCCAACATCTATTGAGGGGGAGAAACCTGATGAATCAGTACCTGAACCTGAAGCTACCGGTATCACTGAAGCTGTTCCTCTCCAAAGCTTCATGCCAGAAACCTTAACTTCTTCAGCCCTTGTTGTTGCTACCACTCCCATTCCAACTAAAGCAACAACAACCACATAGTTCAATGAGGCCTCCTTCAGTACACCCCCTCCCACTGACAAAGGGAAGAGAATCATGGAGACTGAAGATTCACCTCCCAAACTGGTAAAGGCACCAAGAGAAGTGCGTCCTGATCCTGATGCACCAGTGCTCATGGAAATCATATTAGATGATGGGAGAATCTTCCAGGGAACCAGTGAAGAAGTGGCTGTAGTTTTGGATGAAGAGGAAAGGATCAAGGATAAAAGGCTCAGTAGGCCAGTGATTGCTGAAATGGCTAAGGAAGTCATCAGAGAGACTGAGCAGAATATCAAGGGGGAACAGTTCCTCAAACATCAGGCTGACAGAATCAAAGAACACAACCTGAAGGTCAAGCTAAACACTGAAAGAAAAAGGAAGAACTATGAGAGGTATGTCTGGGCCATGACAAAGACTAAGGGTGAAGGTCCCATCACTGACATGACCATTCATGTAAACACTGACCCCATAGCCATAACTGTTCATAGAGGACCAAGGAAGACTGAGAAGAATAAACCCTTCAAGTTTTCAGAATATAGGATCAATGAATGGGACATGATGGGACCCATCCTGAGGAAGAAGAAGAAAGGGTGTGTCCCTGACCTTCTGGCTGCCTTGAATAACAAATATGAGGAACTGGAAAGGGTGGCCAAAAGCTTAGGAATCGACCATCAAAAGGCACTTGCTTCTCAGGGACTAACAATCCCTGAACCAAGTCAGAGCACAAGGAAGAAGAGGAAAGCTATAGGCCAAGAACCTGAACAATTTATAGCTGCTCTTCACTGCAACATAACACTTCCTGAAGGCGTCAAGTTCTATCCCAACAAAGTGATCAAGCACCCTGAGTTTGGTATCTTCTTCATTGATGAGTTTGGTTAACAAGCGTTCTAAAGAGTCAGTGACATACATCTGGTGGAAACAACAACTCTTCTGGCCTACAAGCTGATGGCACTTTATGTGAAGAGCCCTGAGAATGAAGAGTTCGTAAGACTGATGGAAAAGATGATGAGTGAGAGACCCGAAAAGCATGTGTTGGTATCTAAGAAAGCTAAATTGGAACTCATGGGAATTAAGGAAGTCTGAGTACTTTTCCCTGAGTATTATGTTTAGATGATAGGACTGATGTAATGATTATGAATAAGATGATGGCCCATGTTTTTGTTATATTAGTGTCCTTTAATTGCTTTCTAGTATCTTCAGTGTAAGATGAAGCCCAATTTCTCACTTACACTGATCAAACACTTAGGCTAAATTTATATCCAAATAGGGGGAGATTGTTGGGTCCATTCAGTACCCAAGTGTCCTGAAACAAGGATTTGAATACAAATTATCCTAAGTGTCAAATAACCTTGAACGCTCTCAGGTCACTGAATGAACAGTTACTCAGTGAGTTATCTTCAAGATGCCTAGGACGAGTCTAAGAAGAAGGATTCACTATTCAGTGAGGCAGAACTCCCTGAGTGGCACCTAAGCCAAAGAAGAAGAAAATGGGTTTAGTGAGTGATGAAAATAACTCACTGAACCCCAGTCTCCTCAACAACTATAAAGAATGAAGATTGAAGACTGAAGACCAAGACTGAAGAACCTGAAGACTAAAATAAAGGCGAGACAAGGTGGGAAAGATTTGAAGAGATAAGGAGAAGTCCTTATCAGGCTAAATTCAAACTTTCTCTGAAAGGCTTTAGAACAAGAACAGTGTCATCACTGTTACTCAGAAAGCACAATTGTCTCATACCAAAAAAGGTTCTTGTAACAGGGATAAAATACATCAGTATTTTGTCCTAATTCGCTTAGGTCATTCTTTTGTCTTTTAAGTCACGGGTGCTCTTTTATACTTGTCTATAAATAGGTTCATAAGAGAGAAAAAGTGGACGAGTTTGTGCAATTAATGCTTGGATATTCACAAACCACTTTTACTCCCTCAAAGAGCAACCTAGTCCCTGAGATAGCTCAGTGGTTCCTTATAGTTGCCACTTAAGCTTAGCTTAAGTATAGTGAGGAGACAATACCATACTTTTCATTTCAATCCCAAGTGTTTTTCCGCAAACACTTGGGTATAGATTCTTTTTTATTAACTTCTAATAAGAATTTTAACGTTGAAAAACTCTTGTCTTTATCATTTACGTTTTACTTATTTTACTTAGTTAATCCATACATTACTTAGTCATGGAACACGATTAGCTTAACTTTATAGTTAATTCTAATTGTGTAAAAGGAACAACAAGGACGTCTGAGATTGAAAAGAAAATATTGTATAGTCAATGCATTGAAAGTTTAAAAGAAAAGATTGCATTTGAATAGACCTTGAAATCTTGACCTAATAGATCAACAAGTATAAAAGAATGGATATACAAGTACCCAACAAACACAACATATTATGATAAAAAAAAAAAAAAAATTACCGAATAAAATTTAGTCTATTCTTTTCTTGACGTTTCAAACATATAGAACCTAAGAGTTTCTAGATATTCATAACGGTTACGAGGACACTAAAAATTACCATAACTTAAATAACAATGCTTGATGTATGTTATTGCGAAGACTTTGGCTCTCTAATATAGAAGTCGTTTGTCGGTAATTATTTTTCTCCGCCGCTTTACAAGCGTACATGGTGTTTAATTAAGGTTTAAATTTTCATTTTTTTAAAATATAACGCTTGGGTATACTGTCACTACTACACAAATCGCTATGAACACCCCCTAATAGAGACTAGTTTGATAAAAGCCGGTTTTTAAACTGAAAAAAAGAGGGAATGGGAGGTATAGAAACCGGTATTTAAGAATTGACTAATCTCCATAATACAAAAATTGGTTTTGTGGAAATAACCAGTCTTTATTTTCATAAACCAAAATTTTGATTTACCTCCTTTTTTTTCCCCAAATTTTTTTCTCTGCTGCCTCATGTTTCCCCCAATTCAACCCCACTATTTTAAAAATTCAAACCACCCATTTTTTTTCCAAAAGAAAAAAAACCAGATTTTCACTTTTCACAGATCAAAAAATGAGAGAAAATTATCATCATGAAATCCAAACACCAAATTGGAAACCGAAATCATCAAAAAAACAACAAAAGGTAAAAAAAATCTCATCAATTACAATTTTATAATGATAAGTTTTTGCGCATGTGTATAATTTGAAGATTGTATTGATTTTGATGTAACAGAACATAAAAAAGTGCTTAAACTCATTTTTCGTGCCGATCACTGAAGACGAGGAGAAGATCTCGTTAACTACAGAACCTGTCGATGCGGATCTATTAACTTTAGATGTTATTTGAATTGAATCGAATCGTTATGTTATTCTTTTAATTTTGAAGGTGTAATATGAAATTGATGTTTTGATGTGTAGATTGGTAAAGCGAGCTTGAATTCGGATGAGGTTGTTGTGGTTCTGGATGAATCGGTGATTTCGGAGGCGTGAGGTTTGAATGAAGATCAATCGAGTGAATCTATAGAGGTTTATTTGTTAACTCGTTTATTAGTTCTAGTTATCGTTGACTACTTGAGTTGATTACTCCTATTTGACTTTAAACAAGTTAGAATTGTTATAGTTAACGAAAGAAATAGAAGTTTGACAATTACTTTGGTTGCGAGTTAATGATTGTGCAGCTGTTTTAGTTAATTCATGGCTAGTTTTAGTTTTGTACACTTATTACGGCTTTTGGTTATCATTTGAGTTGATGTTAGAGTAGTCTGATAACTTATGTATAAGCTAGATGTTGCAGTAATAGCGTATATTCAGGATAGTGAATACATGATTTGCTTCTTTGAATGGATGATTTAGGAGTTTTTTGCTGTATGTTGTTTTGCTGCGATTTAATAATTTTGTAGCTGATTTATTTCTATTTAACCACAGTTAGATCACACTTGTTGACTATAGTTCCTTATTATTCTGATATAGATTTACAAATGCTTGATAGTGTCACTTACCGTAAAGCATCTGATGAGAAGCATGATTGTTATGTCATACGTTATAGGCTTATAGCCAACTGCATAAACATGAGTAGTGATTACTACTACAAATTCACAGTTCACGGTTCCTGATTTTAGATACGGCCTTATTCCAGCTTTGGAAGTTGATATGAATTTATGTTTGTCATATCCATATGTCTTCGTAATACTGATTGTCATGTGATAAAAATTTAAATAAAAATTTAGCAGGGGGCTATATACCGGGCATCGGTAACTACTTTTGTCTCTTATTTCTTGGTGTGATAGCACTTGTTAAATTTAGTAGGTTGTCTTTTTTGGGTTTTTCTTTCTTTGTGGTTTCTGTTATCGATGGGATATTATTTTTCCAAAAAAGGGACAAAGCTTAAGGTGAGGTATTGTTCCTACTGAAAGACAAACGTAGAATGGCTATGTTACTGTTAGCATCTACCCATTATTAGTTAGCCAACATAATTGTTTTGTGTATACCATTTTGGGTTACAGGTGTAACACCTGATTCTGCATATTGTTTTAGTAACAACAATGTGTTGTTAATATGTCACAAAACTGGTAACTAGCTACTTAGCTAGTCGCATTCAATGAATATAGTAAACTAGTAACGGTTTATTAGCATAAAGTTTCTTTTCTATGTCTATACCGATCTGCTAGTGTTGTTTTCTTCCCGTTTGCTAAAATGTGTATGTCTGTAATATATCAAAGGTGCTTTATTCCTTTCCTCACAGGGTTCTGCTCCTATCACTGGTCTATCAAAAACTTCATCAGAAACTTGCTAGGTTAGTTCAAAGTGCTTATTTTGTACAAAAAACCCTATTGTATGATAGACTAGTGTCGGATCGTGTTTTGGTTAATATATTGTGAATCGGGAGGTCTTGGATGTTGAAAGAACATCATCTTCATGGTTAAGGTTAGATAGAGAAAGTGTAGAGTGAGAGAGAGGAAACCTGGTTGTTTTATTAATAAGAGTGAAAGGAAAAATTACACACCCAAGCTTCAACCTCCTAGTGAAGGCTAGGAGGGCTTAAATAGGGCATCAAACACATGACTTTACAATATTGACGGTTTCAGTCCATGTGTTTGAGCCAAACATAATAACTAATATAATCCCAAATATGTTGTCACATTTTAGTGCGAGAAGCATTCCCAACAATCTTCCCCCAATGTGGCAACATATGGGATTACTTACATCATTTCCTACAAGTACAAATACAAATAAAGAAAGGTCTTCATAAGCTCTTCATGTGCTGAGGATGACTACAGTTGACGCTCTTTGTCTTCATCTTGTACCTCGGCTTGAGAACTTTTCTTAACTTGTAGCCAAATGATGTAATATGCATAAACTGGATTAACTTCCCCCCAATTCATGCTGCATGTCTTTTAACGGCTTCTTCATACTTCTTTTTGGCGAAGTTTCTGAATCAGCTTCCCCCCAAACTGACAACCGTCTTCAGCAGATTCGAAACTTTGATGTAGTTAACACGTCTTCTAACTTTTGAAGGTTGTAAGTACGCAGCGGAATTTGTAGATGACATCGTAAACCACACCAAGCAAATCTGACTAGTACTCAGTAATGGTTATGCTTAATGCGGAAGTTCCATTCGGGGGTAACATGCGAGAAATTAGCAAGATCTTCTCACATAAGTAGGCTACTTTACACTTCACAACCTGCGAAAGTTGAAACGAGTACACCAAAATCACAAAACTGAACTACTGATCATCTCTGCGGACGTCTTTCGGTAGTAATAAAGTTGTAAGCTCGATCATGTGAGTCTGTTATGCGTCCCCGATGTGCACATTTCTTCCCCCTGAATGCAGATCCATCTGGAAAAAGAGTGTTTTCGCAAAAAAATGCAAGTAAAGTCAAAGAAAGTCAAAGCACATCTACTCTCTCTTCCCCCACGATGTCTTCGCGGAATCGGAAGCATACACACTATGGTTACGATGGAAACGGAGGCAGCGTACACCCTGTATGTCCAATTAAGCGAAGATGTGTGAAGTACCATAAATAGCCCGTGAGAATCAACTGCTGATAAAATCTCTACTCTTCTATACTCTTCTCATCTAACTCTTTACCGACCCCATTATCATTCCGACGGCTTTTTGTAGTGACCACTGATGGAGAAAACACAGTATTACGAACTTGAGACTGAAGTAAAATAACCCAAGCTTGTGACTTAAACTTGCACTATTGTCTGACTAAGTACCTATACTGAGCACTACAACGTAACTCCTTAAAGCATAGGTCGATTCATATACCCATCCAACCATCCTTTACTGTATATGAACTCATCTTGGATATCCACATCTTTGTGTGACACTTGAGCACTACAACGTAACTCCTTTAAAGTGATAGCTATACTCTGTGAGAACAACAACGTAACTCCTTACATCAGGTATAACTAGATAACTCAAGTCTTAATCATTTTGAAGGTTATAATCTCGAACAAGGATCTCGAAGAATCATGCATCCAACCAACCCCGATATCTTCAAGATACTAAGTACACGCACCCGTGATATCCCACTTCAACCTCAAATAAATAATAAAGAATTAACCCCGTAGTCACATCTTGTGGTTCAATACCCAACACTAGCCTTTTGACGGTTTATGTGAACTATGATAATGGTTTTATCCCGATCTTGTCAAAACCGTATCCCGTGAAAATTTGTGATAACCCAAAATACCACTCATCTTGCAGAAAAATTACACCAAAGATTAACACAATGTATTGAAAAAATACATTTTGAATAATACTTTGCAACTCAACTTTGATATAATTTTCGTAAGAAATAAATAATTCCTAGCCCAATATGGATTTGAACAGAACCCAGGCCCAATTACATATGAGAATAATTGTGTATTCATATTTTGTAGGAGTACTTTGCAAAGAATTGGATTTTTGGTACAACACAATTTAAAAAGCAGACAAATGAATTTTGTGAAAAAGTAAAAGTACCAGCAAATACGTTGAAGGAAAAAAAAAAAAAAAAAAAAGAAGACAAAAACTTTATTTTTATTGGTTGCATGTTAACCCTCCTTTTCCACGTGGCTGATCATACCCGACATCTTAAATTAATACGTAGCATTATTGTTTTATTTTGTCTTTCTCTTTCCCAAGTTACCATCTTCTTCCTCAACCATTGTTTCTTTTTCCTCCACTCTTATCTGAAAAAAAATTCTGTGATCTACTCTTTCATATTTTGTTTCTGCCTAATATAAATGAAACTAAAATTTGATGCCCCCCAGAATTTTGCTGCCCTGGGCCGTCACCCACCTCGCTCGGTACCAGGGCCGGCCCTGAGAGACGATGGCCCATTCGGGGGAATTTCAGTCCCGGTTAATTCTGCTTCCAACTGTAGACATCACAATCGTACCCCAACAGGGGATCATCATGAAGAATTTCCGAACTGGGAGGGGGCAGCACATGGTAGATGTTTTAATGGGGAGGAAAATGGGGGTAATATGGGTAGTTCATCTGGAACTTTTCCACAATCGGCAGCTGTAGTCCCTGTCGAATTTGAACGACTTTCAAATATTGAAATCTTACGTGATGACAACTCAAACCATGGTACAATAATTAGAACCAAAACTAAAACTATGAATGACTTTGTTGATAATAGTTCAAATTGTAAAAAGAGTGGGCTCAAGATAACCAATTTGAAGGGACCTATTATGGAACATAATACTCCGATATCCAAAGATTATGTGCAAGGTGAAAGTATAATCACATGTAATGAATCTGAGCTGGGACCGGGTCTGAACAATGTGGGTCGAGCGGGTGAAAACAACTTAGTTGGAGCTCAAGGGAGGCAAGACAAGATTGGTTAAGCAATGTTTACTTATAAGCTCCCAAACAGTAACAGGCAAAGTGAAGTTACGACTGCCAATAGAAGCAAGGTATGGAAAAGATGTGATCGAAAGGGTAAGGAGAAAAATACTAACAGTGTAATAAAAGGTGAGAGTAATGGAGGTAAGAGATCGTTCGAGGAGTGTGGCCAAGGTGACATTATGGATATTGATAATGTCAAGAAGCTAAAGGACAATTGTGATTCAAATTTAATGGCGAGTGTTGCGTTGCAACACCGCCGACCCAAATGAGTATCTTAAGCTAGAAAGTCCAAGGATTGGCCGGGCAACCCTTAGACGGTTCAACACCTTCGCTCCTTGGTGAAGGAACATAGCCCGACTATTATATTTCTTATGGAAACCCGGATTCATGATAGCGAAACTAGAGGTTTTAGATTTATATTTCCACTCTATAATGTATTAGTAATTAATTCTGTTGGAAGAGCAGGCAGTCTTTTACTTTTCTGGAAGAAAGATTGCGATTTAACTGTTGAAAACTTCTCACGTAACCATATCGATTTTCTAGTGAAAGAAGACGGTGGCAATGTTTGGAGAGGTACTGGGATATATGGTTGGCCCACACAACAAGAAAAGTTTCGAACTTGGGCTCTTTTATGTTCTCTTCAATCATACCAAAGGAGACCATGGGTTTGTTTTGGTGATTTTAATGAAGTTCTATACGCTTATGAGAAGACGGGGAGAAGGGGCTGCAACATTAATCAAATGACTGCTTTTCTTGAGGCTTGTAATTTTTGCAATTTAGAAGATATGAGTGCTACTGGGGTTAAATTTACTTGGAGTAATGGTCGGCGAGGAGCTGCAAATGTCAGGAAAAGATTGGACAGGTTCTTAACTGGCGCGGATTGGTTGGATTTGTTCCCTGGTGCTTCTTTCCACAACCTTACAAGAATTTCATCTAATCATTCTCCAATTTTGTGTCGATTGTTGCCTCTCGTGAAAAAGAGACCTGTATTTCAGTTTGAAAGCATGTGGTTACGTGACGAAAGCATTCACGAGGTTGTTCAGGACGCATGGGCAAATGCTTTAGGTGCTGGTCTACAAAATGATCCATGTGCAATTATGGAAGAGTTTGCTGCTAGACTCTCCGAGTGGAACAAATTTAGTTTTGGTCACATTCAATGATTATTAAAATCAAAACAGAGGAGTCTTCAAATATTGCAGTGAAGTTTTGATGCCTCGACGTCAGCTGAGCAACAAGAATTGAGGGAGGAAATTAAAGAGTTACTCACTCGCGCGGAAAAAATGTGGAAACAACGCAGTCACATTCAGTGGCTGAGCGAGGGTGATAATAATACCCGTTTCTTTCATTCTCGTACTAGTAATCGTTGAAAGAGAAATAGAATTCTGAGACTAAACGATGAAGATGGGAGGTGGGTTGAAAATGATGATGATGTATGCATCTTGGCAACTCGTTATTTCACAAATCTTTTCTGTAGCTCATCACCTCAAGACTGTGAGTCAGTTGTGAATGACATTGATCGAAGTTTGACTTACAATGATAGAATTGCACTCGAGAGACATGTTACATCAACTGATGTGTATGAAGCTTTAATGCAGATGGACCCGAATAAAGCTCCGGGACCTGATGGTATGTGTGCTCTGTTATTCCAAAAGTTTTGGGTGTGTGTAGGTTTGACAGTAGTTAATATGGTTTGTAATTTTTTTGAATCCGGAGTTCTACCTCCTAACATAAATAAAACTCTAATCACTCTTATTAACAAAGTCTCTAAACCTGAGTTACTTAAAGATTTGCGTCCAATTAGTTTGTGTAATGTTCTTTACAAAATCATCTCGAAGGTTTTGGTTAACAGGATAAAACCAATACTCCCTCATATTATTCACGAGAACCAGTCAGCTTTTGTTTCTGACCATATCCTAACTGATAATGCAATTGTGGCGTTTGAAGTTCTACATTGTCTTAAAAACAAAAAAGATGGAAAGAAAGGGTCATTAGCACTTAAAAGTTGTTGTTCCCGTTACACAATTAAAAGTTGTTGTAAGTACGCAGCGGAATTTGTAGATGACATCGTAAACCACACCAAGCAAATCTGACTAGTACTCAGTAACGGTTATGCTTAATGCGGAAGTTCCGTTCGGGGGTAACATGCGAGAAATTAGCAAGATCTTCTCACATAAGTAGGCTACTTTACACTTCACAACCTGCGAAAGTTGAAACGAGTACACCAAAATCACAAAACTGAACTACTGATCATCTCTGCGGACGTCTTCCGGTAGTAATAAAGTTGTAAGCTCGATCATGTGAGTCTGTTATGCGTCCCCGATGTGCACATTTCTTCCCCCTGAATGCAGATCCATCTGGAAAAAGAGTGTTTTCGAAAAAAAATGCAAGTAAAGTCAAAGAAAGTCAAAGCACATCTACTCTCTCTTCCCCCACGATGTCTTCGCGGAATCGGAAGCATACACACTATGGTTACGATGGAAACGGAGGCAGCGTACACCCTGTATGTCTAATTAAGCGAAGATGTGTGAAGTACCATAAATAGCCCGTGAGAATCAACTGCTGATAAAATCTCTACTCTTCTATACTCTTCTCATCTAACTCTTTACCGACCCCATTATCATTCCGACGGCTTTTTGTAGTGACCACTGATGGAGAAAACACAGTATTACGAACTTGAGACTGAAGTAAAATAACCCAAGCTTGTGACTAAAACTTGCACTATTGTCTGACTAAGTACCTATACTGAGCACTACAACGTAACTCCTTAAAGCATAGGTCGATTCATATACCCATCCAACCATCCTTTACAGTATATGAACTCATCTTGGATATCCACATCTTTGTGTGACACTTGAGCACTACAACGTAACTCCTTTAAAGTGATAGCTATACTCTGTGAGCACAACAACGTAACTCCTTACATCAGGTATAACTAGATAACTCAAGTCTTAATCATTTTGAAGGTTATAATCTCGAACAAGGATCTCGAAGAATCATGCATCCAACCAACCCCGATATCTTCAAGATACTAAGTACACGCACCCGTGATATCCCACTTCAACCTCAAATAAATAATAAAGAATTAACCCCGTAGTCACATCTTGCGGTTCAATACCCAACACTAGCCTTTTGACGGTTTATGTGAACTATGATAATGGTTTTCTCCCGATCTTGTCAAAACCGTATCCCGTGAAAATTTGTGATAACCCAAAATACCACTCATCTTGCAGAAAAATTACACCAAAGATTAACAAAATGTATTGAAAAAATACTTTTTGAATAATACTTTGCAACTCAACTTTGATATAATTTTCGTAAGAAATAAATAATTCCTAGCCCAATATGGATTTGAACAGAACCCGGGCCCAATCATTCCGGATCCAAAACAGCCGGTCCACTTTTCGTGCTGCCCTAATATTATGGGTATTTAACAATCACAAAACACACATTACTAACCCTAATATCATAAACAATCCGCCCCCTTTTATATTATCTCCCCTATCCAGTCAACCCCACTCACGCTCATTTCGCACTACACAATCAAAATAATCACTGCGCCCCCATCTTCAGTCACAAACCTAAAGCAACTCTTTTTATCGTTTGTCATAAATGAAATACAATCGAACACACCATTTCTTTATTCATTTCTCCCCAGTCCGAACCACACAAAAGCTTTGAAAGTTATACATATGGAAAATGGCATCTAGATCCATTAAAGGGTCGATGGTAAGGTTTGTTTAATTATTTTTTGTTTGTTGTTTTGACCGAAAGAAGGAGGGAACTTAACATATTTGTTATGTTTCATTCTTTAAATCTTTCGAACATATGAAAGAAGTTAAACTTCTCACAGATCGATGATGGTTTTATTCTTTTCGTGTTTTTGATCTATACTATGGAATTATGTGACCACACGAAAGATAAATACTGAGATCCTTTTGTTATATTTTTCATTTCGTATTGTGGAAGTGATGGTGAGTAGAGTTGTATGTGATATAGGTTAGATTGGAGTTGGAATTATTGTCAATGGAGTTTAGGATTAGATCATGTGTTGATGGATGTTGTTGTTGTTAACGTAGACTGATGATGTAAAAAGAAACTGAAGTCAACTGTTAATATTGTTTATTGTTTGCTGGTCTTGGTCTAATTCACTGCTTCATCTCCATTCTTTTGTTTTTAACTTTTCGATAAATGACCGTTGACCGTTGACCATTGACCATATGTCACAATCGATCAGGGTTCTCCTTCGACTATGTCGTTCGACAATGTCGTTCGACTATGTCGTTCGACAATGTCGTTTGACAATGTCGTTCGACAAAGTCGTTCGATCAATTTGGAAGAGTTAGTCTGACTCGACTACCCTTGTCTCATTCGATGAATGCTCCTTCGATGACAAACCTCGTTCGATCAATATTGGTCGTTCGATCAAGTTGCTTCGACTAAAGGTGCTCGTTCGACTATGTGCTCCTTCGATCACACTTTGGTTCCTTCGACTGGAAGACCACACAAGAACACCATTAAAACTATATATTCCGACCAAACAATCTTCACAGGAATAATCCAATTAGTCACAAAAAAAAAATGATAAAGTTGTACGCAGGACTGAATATGGACAGAAAGGTGGACCAGATACATTTAGATCCACACATAAAAAATTACGACATTTGACAAGAAAAAATCACTCAAAACAACCAAAACTAATACCATGGCTCTTGATACCAATTGTCGGATCATGTTTTGGTTAATATATTACGAATCGGGAGGTCTTGGATGATGAAAGAACATCATCTTCATGGTTAAGGTTAGATAGAGAAAGTGTAGAGTGAGAGAGAGGAAACCTGGTTGTTTTATTAATAAGAGTGAAAGGAAAAATTTCACACCCAAGCTTCAACCTCCTAGTGAAGGCTAGGAGGGCTTAAATAGGGCATCAAACACATGACTTTACAATATTGACGGTTTCAGTCCATGTGTTTGAGCCAAACATAATAACTAATATAATCCCAAATATGCTGTCACATTTTAGTGCGAGAAGCATTCCCAACAACTAGACTGACGTGTAGGTGGTGTTTGTTTTAGCTTATTTTGTTAGGCTTGTCACTTATGAGCTTGTTTTCAAGTTATAAGTCGTAATAATCTCTTAAGCCTGAAAAAAATGTGATTGTGAAAAATAAGCTGAACAATATAAGTTCGTAAGTCTGGAAAATTAGATAATACAAATAGATTGGTTAAATTAATTTTTAAAATATCACTTCATGTTCAGCTTAACGTTTTATTTCTGCAATACACATTTGGTCATCAGTCACGAGCTAACTATGATCGTCCAAGATTTATACTAATATTGACATTTGGTTTCAAAACTAACTTTTCATATTCTGCAATTGCTTTCAAAACTAACCCGACACCCCTAGCTGTAATATGCTTGCTTGCCGTGCTGCTGTAATCTAGCTCCAGGGTCTGTTTGGTATGGCTTACTATAACTTGCGTATCGGCTATATATATATTTTAATGAATTGATGCATGTTGTATTGCAGGTTCGCACACTTGGTTGATCTAATTGAAAACTACACTAAAAGAGAAAGAGCTCATGCGCAAAGTACATGTGATATTGCAAAGAAAGATATATAACTTGTATTGGAGAGAAGCAGCCTAAAACTGAAATATGCTTCTAATTAGATACTAGTAATAAACTGTATGATAGATTTTAAGTTTGTATAAGTAGAATAAGTTCAATGATAGAAAATATGGTTTTAGGATGTTATATTATATTGGCATGTATCAAGACTTATGCACTTTAATTTAGTTGTACATTATGGAATTATGAAAATTTTATATTTTTCGCAAAAATAAAATTATTGTTTTTTTTAAAAGAAAAGCTCACCAAAACCGGTTCTTTTATAAAAACTGGTCTCTTTACTCCATACTAGAGGCATGTAGACACCGATTGTAGACACCGTTCTTACGAGCAAAACCGATTTTGATGTTCATATTAGACACCGGTTGTGGAACCGGTTTCTATATGTTTTGGTTATAGAGATACCCCCTCGCCTAGAGTGGTTCCTAAACCACTCTCCATAAGCCATTCTAACCGGTCTCTATGAGATTTTTTGTAGTAGTGTGTTGTCTTAACAACTACTCAAGTTGAAAATCATGTAATAAAAAACATTATAGTTTTTTCTAAAAGTACACACATAGATTCATACTACTGAATTTTCTCAAACTTGTATACTGCCTAGATCAATGCAACCACATAATGAATGAAAAAAAAGAGCGTAACTGACGACTGTTACCTCTAAACCATGCACGTAATCCAAGAAAATGACGCACACACACAACAAAACACAGAGTGATATCGAGACAATTAGAATTTATGGAAAACTAGCGGCAGCGGGTACTCGGCTAATATTACTAAAGTTAAAAGGATTCACTGTAAAAGTTAATAGTTTAAAGATAATCCAAATCTTGATTTCAAGATTAATTAGAATCAAATCACAACAAAATATCTACTTGTTTTTTGTCCGTGTTGCAAAATACCAACAAAAAGTTAATAGAAAAGGGTTGAACGTTTTTTCGTTTTTACCTATCTTACTGTTATTGTAGCACTATCTCGTCAAAGGTTCTGTTACGGATTTTATTACGTCCGGAGGAGACCGGAGGACAATGAGGATATTGGCGTGAGCTTCACGTCCGGGGCTGCTGACACCGGTAAGCCAGTCATACACTCGTATATTTTCCCTCTCCTTACTTCTTTTTTATTTATTATTTTTTATTTTTTATATATTTGCGATAGTAACTGCCGTGTTGCCCATTCATTTTTTTGGAGGTTCCTCCGGCGCCGCTTCTGTCCATGGGAAGGAAAAGGTTGTTGATGAGGATGATCCTGAAGCTTTGTTTGTACCGGCTTGGAAGGTTAGGAAGTATGACCGTGTGACCAGTTGGAAAGTCTGTCGGGATTTGATGTTGAATCTGCCTACTCCTCGGGAGGAGTCCTATCTTGAGATCTTGGGTGATGCGGAGGCCACTCAGAGGGCCTGGAAACTGCTGGGCATGGGGGCCACAACTCAATCGGACCTCCTGTTCCGGTTTGAGACCCTCCTTAATGAACATAGCGAGTTATACCGAGCGCATCAACAATGTGCGAATGCTGGGAAGGAGGGGGAAAAGCTTAAACAACTGAGGACTGAGCACTCTAATTGTATGGTAAAGGATTCGGAGTTGATGGGTCGTGTCTCGGAGTTAGAGAAGTTGGTAGAGGAGGAAAGAAAGGTTGCTGCGGAACAGATCAGTGCTTTGGAAGCTGAGCTGGGTACGTTCAAGGCCAAGTTATGTGAGGAGGAGAAGGAGAACTTAGCACTTCGTCTAGAGAAGAAAGATCTGACCGCGCGAGTGGGTCGAACGGAGATGGAAAGGTTTAAGGTAGTGAAGGATGTCATTCCGGAGGTGGTCCGCCGACTTCTGAACAGTCATGAATATAAACAACATTTGGCGGCCCCCCTTCAGCCTGTCCTCCCAATCCGGATTTTTAGAGGGCGTGTCGTTGGCTCGCAAGCCGGAGGATTTGGCTAAGGTTCTGGCCGAGATGGATGATCTTGACATGGAGGCTGAAGCCAAGTTCGCACCTTTGTATGACGGACTTTTCTCTGCTGAGTATCCTTATATCCAGAAAGTCAGCAGTGCTTATCTGCAATCTCTTGATGAGATAATGAACATATTTCCTGACCTCGCTCCATCCGTGACTGCCTAGACTGTAGTAGCCGAAGCTGTCACCGGAACAAGTACCGAGGCTCCCGAGATCCAAGCTGCAAATGTCCAGGACTCCACGGCAGAAGAAGGCAGATCGGCCCTTTGAGAGATTTGACTGTTATTGAAGTCTGGGTAATTCCATTTTGACTACGGGTGAAAATTACCTCGGATTTCTTGTGAAGCTTTTTTAATCTTGTTACTCTAAAATTTATTCAGATGTAAGGCCTTCGGGCCGTTGGATTAGGTTTAAAAACAACTGATATGATTCGGATGACTGTTATAACTTGTAATTTAGACAATTTGTATGCCCCTTTTTTATTTTTTTATTTTTTTTGTCTACCTTCATATTTGCTTGTTTGGTTACTTTGCTGGTTATGGAATGTATCGTGTTTCCATTTTGTGCATACATCATATTATTCACGCTCCGAAACGACTTACTCAGCGAGTTGACAAAATCGCCCAGTTTTGGGCCCTACGGTGACTTGTGACTGTATGGTTCCTCGGCCTTTTTGTTTCGGCCCTTTTTGGATCCCTCTTTCGGGCACCAGCCTATTATGGACCGGGCCTACCGGATCAGATGCGTTTTTCAACGAAGGTTATTTTCCTTCTTTTCTCTTTTTTCTTTTATTCATGTAACCGCTTCCGAACGGCTATGGGCTGCTTTGCTGGCTTTAGTCTGAAGCCGAGAGTCATACATGTCCCTTCCATCATCCTCTTTGTTTCCTGCGTAGATAAATCATAACTCCCTGCCATAATCATTATTGCTCATGACGGGTCATTACACAACATTTATATTCGAATCACAAATGTACATCAAACACTTGTTTTTTATTACCGTCACCACTTGCATGGCTATGGAGGTACAAGTTAACGCTTGATTTATGTTTGATTGCAAATGCACAATATACTTGTTTTTTATTACCTTCGCTATTTACATAGCTTCGGAGGTACAAGCTTATATGCTTTCGGGCGACATACGCCATTCGGCCTTTTTGGCTTACTTATAGATATGGCAACCACTTTTTGGGTATAAACCATTTTCGGGCGACATACGCCATTCGGCCTTTTTGGCTTACTTATAGATATGGCAACCACTTTTTGGGTATGAACCATCTTTGAACATTGACCACTGATCTCCGGAGGTCGCGAGCCTGCCGGAGGGATCATTTTCAGCTTATGTTCAGAATGTGACAAGTATGGTAAGGACACGGTATGTAGAGAAAATTGCTTCCCCTTGACGGTGGGATAGCTGCATTTGTCATTCATATAGTTAATATCAGGTCCTTTCGGACATTACACAAGTCATATAATCCGAACGTTTACAAAAACACTTCCTAAAGCCGATGGCATGCTGTGTTCATAGTGCTTCCTTTTCTTCCTTTGCCTACGATTTATGCAATCCAGCTCGGTAGATTTCCATGAGCTGGCAGGGTCCTTCCCAGTCGGGTCCAAGCTTTCTTTGATTTTTATTCCTGCTCTCTGTCCTTCCGGTACATGAGATCACCTGCCTTGGATGGTGAAGGTATTTTTGTTCCTTTCATTAGCCAATAATAAAAACAAACATCGACAGGGATGAAATAACGATATATCCTAATAACATTTTGTTTTAACAGTTACTTGAACTTTTTATTTTTACCTTGGACACCCCGGTTCGACCCTTTCGGTTATGGCCTTGTGTCATCTTCTTTTCATATCTTACCTTTCGGATTGCGGCCCTCTTCCTTCGATTTGGTCGCGGGTAGTCTCCTAGATGCTTCCGCTTTGTCTTGTATCTTTCTTCCCTTCCGGATTAATTCTCTCGTCATCTCATCATTCCGGGTTTCATTCTCTGCCTCTCTCTCTATCATTTGCTCCCCCTCTACTCTATGACATTCCGGAATAACTATTGACCGAGCGATTAACGTTGCTATGCCACCTGTAGTAGGGAATTTAATCATCGAGTGGATAGTTGAGGTGACAGCTCGTAGCTTCTTTAGTTCGGAGCGTCCCAATATGATGTTATAGGGAGAGGGAGACCGGACCACAGCGAACACTATCCTAGTTTTGCGGGACAGACCTTGACTTCCAAAATGAACCTCCAGTTCTATCTTCCCCAACGGCTTAACAAACTCCCCCATAAATCCTATCAAAGGCATGTTGGTTTCTTTCAGCCGGGTCTGGACAGAGGGGCAAAAACGTTCAAAACAATGCTCGTATATGACCTCCATTGAAGCACCAGGGTCTATATAAACTTCTCGTACCGCATGACCTTCCACTTCTGCCTCAACTATCAAAGGTTTGTCCGACATATCCTCCGGGAGGATAGGCGGGAAACTGATCGGGGTGTTCATCCACTCTTCTTCTGCATCTACCGTCTTCCCTTTTCACGCGGCCACTGGACTTCGGATCATGTTAATGATCTTCCCCTTGTTTGCATGGTTATTTCCTCCCTGAGGTGCCCTCCCCTTCTGCCTAATGTTTTTCAACAAATGGTCCAGCTTTCCCGTATCCAACGCCGTTCTTATGTGTTCTTCAAGCTGCCAGCAATCATCGGTGAGATGCCCCTTCTCACCATGGTAGTCACAATATCTGTCCATATTTTCCCGAAGGGGCATTCCTTTCATAGGAGTGGGCTGCGGTAATTTTAGCTGATGTTCAGTGGCGAGGATCTCTTTGGGGGTCTTCGTCAGGGAGTTCAGATCTATGGGTCTTGTGTCATATCGGCGGATGTCGTTACGACGGGTGTCAGTTCTACCGGCGTTATCGTTCCTTGCGGGAACATAAGGAGCGTAGTAATCATTCCTACGAGGCTTGAACTCAATCCTGGGGTTGTTCGTACGGCGATCTCCTCCGAAAGGAACTTTCGGGGTGTACTGGTCGCTCCTGCTGTTGTATGGGCCCTGGCGGTATTCTTTGAGGACATCCGCTTTCTCTCTTTTCGGCAGTTCGGTATTATGGAACGCTTCCTCCGACCGAAAAAAATCATCGAACCTCTCCAACATCTCGTCGTCTGTTTTGGGAATCTTATCCGAGAACTTTTTCGCCAATTCCGGGCAATGGTGGCCATTCATGATTGAAGAGATCTGCATTATTTCTGGGGCATCCGGAAAGTAGTTTGCTTTACTTACCCACCGCTCTTTAAAGTCTGGGAGGCTCTCATTGGCCTTCCTATGGATCTTGTTAATCTCCGTAAGATCTTTGACGCATGCCCTTAGCATACCGAACCTATTCAAGAATTTCTTCTGGAGCTCTTCCCAACCATCTATGCTTCCTGTCGGCAGTTTGTCGAACCATCCTCTGGCCTTCCCGTCCAAAGTTTGTTGAAACATTCGCCACCATATAGGCATTGGCCATTCTTCGTGATTCCCTGCTCCAGTGAACCGATTGATGTGGTCGTCCAGATCGGTCATTCCGTCATACAATTTAAGGTTCGTTGGTATTTTGTGCTTAGGAGATGAGAACTCTATAATCCTTTTCGTAAACGGGCACTTTATTACTTCTTTGAATGGTCTACTCAAGTCGACCACCACTGTTTTTCCCTTGTCGTATTGTGATTTTTCAGTATACTCATCCTCCGTGTCCGTGAAATCATCTTCAAAGTTTAACATCGTAGGGCTTATCAGTTCGCGGTTGCCCTGCTGCTTGAGTAACTCTTTGAGAGCCAATACGTGACCTTCCATAACGGTTTAGGTATCCGGAGGGTCTTGATCTCTTCCTCCGGATCCTTCAGCTCCTCCGGCATTTCGGGGAGGGGTGGTTGGGGTAGGACCAGTCATTCTGAGCTTCGGGTAGATCGAACAGTAGGTCCCACGGATGGCGCCAATTTGTTGAAGTAATTTTCCGTGAACACTTCAGACAAACAAATGAGGTCTTCCGGTCGAACTCGATGAAGGTTCTTCCGAAAGACAGAAGGATCAATCCCTTCAGCTTCTGAGGGTCCTTCGGTTAACTGCACATAGAAGCACGCTTTAGGCTCGCCCTGGGTGTTATCCCAGGA
This sequence comes from Artemisia tridentata subsp. tridentata, assembly GCA_021014915.2. Classification (NCBI taxonomy): domain Eukaryota; kingdom Viridiplantae; phylum Streptophyta; class Magnoliopsida; order Asterales; family Asteraceae; genus Artemisia; species Artemisia tridentata. Next base: position 304,093,593 of record CP139508.1, read on the forward strand.
CCAAGCTTCGGCGTGAAAGTAAGTGTTGGATAGTCCGAAAGAGTTGAACAGTAATTGAGAGTAAATGCAGGTAGCTAAAAGTTGGCTGAGAGATGTAAATGAGCTGGGTATTTATACTACCCAGCCTTGGTACCTGAAACGGCGGCGCCGGATTTTCTAGGCATGTGTCCCAGACACAATCCCTTAAATCCTGGGGCGGCGGCGGTATCTGCTGTTGCCATCTGTCATAAAGGTGATGCCACTTGTCCTATTGTTTACAGTTGCCTTGGCCGGACAAATTAGGTGCCTTTCGGTTTTTACCGGATGACTTAACTCCGCTCGGATGGTCGGACGAGTTAATCCGTCCGAGCACATACGCCAACAATGAGCAACCAAATGAAACTGAAATGGCAAAGGTTCCTTTCTGGATTCGGCTGCTTAATGTCCCCCCAAGCCGGCAAAATAAGTCAGAGGTGGGTAGCATTGGGGCCAAATTGGGTGAAGTTATGGAGGTTGATAATGCTTACTTCTCAAATACAGGTAAGTATATAAGAGCAAGAGTAAAGATGAATATAATTAAGCCTTTATGTAGGTATGTCACGGTCTTAAACCTTCATAACAATAAAGTTTGGGTCCATGTTCAGTATGAGCGATTGCCAAACTTCTGTTACTGGTGTGGGCTATTGGGTCATACAGAGAAAGAATTCCTAACGAGATTGATCGGAAAACTTTCAAAGAATGGCCCTTTCAAGAATGTATTCGAGCCTCAAATTCAAGAGACGACAGGGCCGGTCCTGACTTTTTGGATGCCTTGGGTTAGACAATAAAAAAATGCCCCTCGTAATCGTACAATACACCCCATGCCATTTTTTCATTAGTATATAATATATTACGGGTATACGATATAAACTTCAAATTGTAATTTCAAAATATAATACTTAAAACGATTTTGTCGCTTGTATCTTGACAAATAACTATCGATTATCTTATCATAATCAACATTCGCTAAAATAATATCACCATATCATAAAAAACAAATATCATAATCATCTGTAAATGAAAATAATTCTTATGAATTGTAACACTATGAAATTAATAACACAACCAGCGCATACTCTAAAATATTAATATGTAATGTAATAAACTACTTCGTTCTTTTTAAAATTATTGTCCCTAAATAAAATATGCCCAATTTAAAAAAAGTAGGCCATCTATACTTTTCAATAAATCAATAATTATCATCACCCATTAAACTTCTTTTTAATTTGTTGACACAAAAAATGAACTATTGTTTTAGAACAATCCCAAAACAAAAAAATAAAATAAAATAAAATAAAAATAAAAAATAATAACTTTGGGAAGAACGATTGAGTTTTTCTACATCTTTAATCCACATTACATATGAGAATAATTGTGTATTCATATTTTGTAGGAGTACTTTGCAAAGAATTGGATTTTTGGTACAACACAATTTAAAAAGCAGACAAATGAAATTTGAGAAAAAGTAAAAGTACCAGCAAATACGTTGAAGGAAAAAAAAAAAAAAAAGAAGACAAAAACTTTATTTTTATTGGTTGCATGTTAACCCTCCTTTTCCTCGTGGCTGATCATACCCGACATCTTAAATTAATACGAAGCATTATTGTTTTATTTTGTCTTTCTCTTTCCCAAGTTACCATCTTCTTCCTCAACCATTGTTTCTTTTTCCTCCACTCTTATCTGAAAAAAAATTCTGTGATCTACTCTTTCATATTTTGTTTCTGCCTAATATAAATGAAACTAAAATTTGATGCCCCCCAGAATTTTGCTGCCCTGGGCCGTCGCCCACCTCGCTCGGTACCAGGGCCGGCCCTGAGAGACGATGGCCCATTCGGGGGAATTTCAGTCCCGGTTAATTCTGCTTCTAACTGTAGACATCACTATCGTACCCCAATAGGGGATCATCATGAAGAATTTCCGAACTGGGAGGGGGCAGCACATGGTAGATGTTTTAATGGGGAGGAAAATGGGGGTAATATGGGTAGTTCATCTGGAACTTTTCCACAATCGGCAGCTGTAGTCCCTGTCGATTTTGAACGACTTTCAAATATTGAAATCTTACGTGATGACAAATCAAACCATGGTACAATAATTAGAACCAAAACTAAAACTATGAATGACTTTGTTGATAATAGTTCAAATTGTAAAAAGAGTGGGCTCGAGATAACCAATTTGAAGGGACCTATTATGGAACATAATACTCCGATATCCAAAGATTATGTGCAAGGTGAAATTATAATCACATGTAATGAATCTGAGCTGGGACCGGGTCTGAACAATGTGGGTCGAGCGGGTGAAAACAACTTAGTTGGAGCTCAAGGGAGGCAAGACAAGATTGGTTAAGCAATGTTTACTTATAAGCTCCCAAATAGTAACAGGCAAAGTGAAGTTACGACTGCCAATAGAAGCAAGGTATGGAAAAGACGTGATCGAAAGGGTAAGGAGAAAAATACTAACAGTGTAATAAAAGGTGAGAGTAATGGAGGTAAGAGATCGTTCGAGGAGTGTGGCCAAGGTGACATTATGGATATTGATAATGTCAAGAAGCTAAAGGACAATTGTGATTCAAATTTAATGGCGAGTGTTGCGTTGCAACACCGCCAACGCAACACTCGCCGACCCAAATAAGTATCTTAAGCTAGAACGTCCAAGGATTGGCCGGGCAACCCTTGGACGGTTCAACACCTTCGCTCCTTGGTGAAGGAACATAGCCCGACTATTATATTTCTTATGGAAACCCGGATTCATGATAGCGAAACTAGAGGTTTTAGATTTATATTTCCACTCTATAATGTATTAGTAATTAATTCTGTTGGAAGAGCAGGCGGTCTTTTACTTTTCTGGAAGAAAGATTGCGATTTAACTGTTGAAAACTTCTCACGTAACCATATCGATTTTCTAGTGAAAGAAGACGGTGGCAATGTTTGGAGAGGTACTGGGATATATGGTTGGCCCACACAACAAGAAAAGTTTCGAACTTGGGCTCTTTTACGTTCTCTTCAATCATACCAAAGGAGACCATGGGTTTGTTTTGGTGATTTTAATGAAGTTCTATACGCTTATGAGAAGACGGGGAGAAGGGGCTGCAACATTAATCAAATGACTGCTTTTCTTGAGGCTTGTAATTTTTGCAATTTGGAAGATATGAGTGCTATTGGGGTTAAATTTACTTGGAGTAATGGTCGGCGAGGAGCTGCAAATGTCAGGAAAAGATTGGACAGGTTCTTAACTGGCGCGGATTGGTTGGATTTGTTCCCTGGTGCTTCTTTCCACAACCTTACAAGAATTTCATCTAATCATTCTCCAATTTTGTGTCGATTGTTGCCTCTCGTGAAAAAGAGACCTGTATTTCAGTTTAAAAGCATGTGGTTACGTGACGAAAGCATTCACGAGGTTGTTCAGGACGCATGGGCAAATGCTTTAGGTGCTGGTCTACAAAATGATCCATGTGCAATTATGGAAGAGTTTGCTGCTAGACTCTCCGAGTGGAACAAATTTAGTTTTGGTCACATTCAATGATTATTAAAATCAAAACAGAGGAGTCTTCAAATATTGCAGTGTAGTTTTGATGCCTCGACGTCAGCTGAGCAACAAGAATTGAGGGAGGAAATTAAAGAGTTACTCACTCGCGCGGAAAAAATGTGGAAACAACGCAGTCACATTCAGTGGCTGAGCGAGGGTGATAATAATACCCGTTTCTTTCATTCTCGTGCTAGTAATCGTTGAAAGAGAAATAGAATTCTGAGACTAAACGATGAAGATGGGAGGTGGGTTGAAAATGATGATGATGTATGCATCTTGGCAACTCATTATTTCACAAATCTTTTCTGTAGCTCATCACCTCAAGACTGTGAGTCAGTTGTGAATGACATTGATCGAAGTTTGACTTACAATGATAGAATTGCACTCGAGAGACATGTTACATCAACTGATGTGTATGAAGCTTTAATGCAGATGGACCCGAATAAAGCTCCGGGACCTGATGGTATGTGTGCTCTGTTATTCCAAAAGTTTTGGGTGTGTGTAGGTTCGACAGTAGTTAATATGGTTTGTAATTTTTTTGAATCCGGAGTTCTACCTCCTAACATAAATAAAACTCTAATCACTCTTATTAACAAAGTCTCTAAACCTGAGTTACTTAAAGATTTGCGTCCAATTAGTTTGTGTAATGTTCTTTACAAAATCATCTCGAAGGTTTTGGTTAACAGGATAAAACCAATACTCCCTCATATTATTCACGAGAACCAGTCAGCTTTTGTTTCTGACCGTATCCTAACTGATAATGCAATTGTGGCGTTTGAAGTTCTACATTGACTTAAAAACAAAAAAGATGGAAAGAAAGGGTCATTAGCACTTAAAAGTTGTTGTTCCCGTTACACAATTAAAAGTTGTTGTAAGTACGCAGCGGAATTTGTAGATGACATCGTAAACCACACCAAGCAAATCTGACTAGTACTCAGTAACGGTTATGCTTAATGCGGAAGTTCCGTTCGGGGGTAACATGCGAGAAATTAGCAAGATCTTCTCACATAAGTAGGCTACTTTACACTTCACAACCTGCGAAAGTTGAAACGAGTACACCAAAATCACAAAACTGAACTACTGATCATCTCTGCGGACGTCTTCCGGTAGTAATAAAGTTGTAAGCTCGATCATGTGAGTCTGTTATGCGTCCCCGATGTGCACATTTCTTCCCCCTGAATGCAGATCCATCTGGAAAAATAGTGTTTTCGCAAAAAAATGCAAGTAAAGTCAAAGAAAGTCAAAGCACATCTACTCTCTCTTCCCCCACGATGTCTTCGCGGAATCGGAAGCATACACACTATGGTTACGATGGAAACGGAGGCAGCGTACACCCTGTATGTCCAATTAAGCGAAGATGTGTGAAGTACCATAAATAGCCCGTGAGAATCAACTGCTGATAAAATCTCTACTCTTCTATACTCTTCTCATCTAACTCTTTACCGACCCCATTATCATTCCGACGGCTTTTTGTAGTGACCACTGATGGAGAAAACACAGTATTACGAACTTGAGACTGAAGTAAAATAACCCAAGCTTGTGACTAAAACTTGCACTATTGTCTGACTAAGTACCTATACTGAGCACTACAACGTAACTCCTTAAAGCATAGGTCGATTCATATACCCATCCAACCATCCTTTACTGTATATGAACTCATCTTGGATATCCACATCTTTGTGTGACACTTGAGCACTACAACGTAACTCCTTTAAAGTGATAGCTATACTCTGTGAGCACAACAACGTAACTCCTTACATCAGGTATAACTAGATAACTCAAGTCTTAATCATTTTGAAGGTTATAATCTCGAACAAGGATCTCGAAGAATCATGCATCCAACCAACCCCGATATCTTCAAGATACTAAGTACACGCACCCGTGATATCCCACTTCAACCTCAAATAAATAATAAAGAATTAACCCCGTAGTCACATCTTGCGGTTTAATACCCAACACTAGCCTTTTGACGGTTTATGTGAACTATGATAATGGTTTTATCCCGATCTTGTCAAAACCGTATCCCGTGAAAATTTGTGATAACCCAAAATACCACTCATCTTGCAGAAAAATTACACCAAAGATTAACACAATGTATTGAAAAAATACATTTTGAATAATACTTTGCAACTCAACTTTGATATAATTTTCGTAAGAAATAAATAATTCCTAGCCCAATATGGATTTGAACAGAACCCGAGCCCAATCATTCCGGATCCAAAACAGCCGGTCCACTTTTCGCGCTGCCCTAATATTATGGGTATTTAACAATCACAAAACACACATCACTAACCCTAATATCATAAACAATCCGCCCCCTTTTATTTATCTCCCCTATCCAGTCAACCCCACTCACGCTCATTTCGCACTACACAATCAAAATAATCACTGCGCCCCCATCTTCAGTCACAAACCTAAAGCAACTCTTTTTATCGTTTGTCATAAACGAAATACAATCGAACACACCATTTCTTTGTTCATTTCTCCCCAGTCCGAACCACACAAAAGCTTTGAAAGCTATACATATGGAAAATGGCATCTAGATCCATTAAAGGGTCGATGGTAAGGTTTGTTTAATTATTTTTCGTTTGTTGTTTTGACCGAAAGAAGGAGGGAACTTAACATATTTGTTATGTTTCATTCTTTAAATCTTTCGAACATATGAAAGAAGTTAAACTTCTCACAGATCGATGATGGTTTTATTCTTTTCGTGTTTTTGATCTATACTATGGAATTATGTGACCACACGAAAGATAAATACTGAGATCCTTTTGTTATATTTTTCATTTCGTATTGTGGAAGTGATGGTGAGTAGAGTTGTATGTGATATAGGTTAGATTGGAGTTGGAATTATTGTCAATGGAGTTTAGGATTAGATCATGTGTTGATGGATGTTGTTGTTGTTAACGTAGACTGATGATGTAAAAAGAAACTGAAGTCAACTGTTAATATTGTTTATTGTTTGCTGGTCTTGGTCTAATTCACTGCTTCATCTCCATTCTTTTGTTTTTAACTTTTCGATAAATGACCGTTGACCGTTGACCATTGACCATATGTCACAATCGATCAGGGTTCTCCTTCGACTATGTCGTTCGACAAAGTCGTTCGACTATGTCGTTCGACTATGTCGTTCGACAATGTCGTTCGACAATGTCGTTTGACAATGTCGTTCGACAAAGTCGTTCGATCAATTTAGAAGAGTTAGTCTGACTCGACTACCCTTGTCTCGTTCGATGAATGCTCCTTCGATGACAAACCTCCTTCGATCAATATTGGTCGTTCGATCAAGTTGCTTCGACTAAAGGTGCTCGTTCGACTATGTGCTCCTTCGATCACACTTTGGTTCCTTCGACTGGAAGACCACACAAGAACACCATTAAAACTATATATTCCGACCAAACAATCTTCACAGGAATAATCCAATTAGTCACAAAAAAAAATGATAAAGTTGTACGCAGGACTGAATATGGACAGAAAGGTGGACCAGATACATTTAGATCCACACATAAAAAAATACGACTTTTGACAAGAAAAAATCACTCAAAACAACCAAAACTAATACCATGGCTCTTGATACCAATTGTCGGATCATGTTTTGGTTAATATATTGCGAATCGGGAGGTCTTGGATGATGAAAGAACATCATCTTCATGGTTAAGGTTAGATAGAGAAAGTGTAGAGTGAGAGAGAGGAAACCTGGTTGTTTTATTAATAAGAGTGAAAGGAAAAATTTCACACCCAAGCTTCAACCTCCTAGTGAAGGCTAGGAGGGCTTAAATAGGGCATCAAACACATGACTTTACAATATTGACGGTTTCAGTCCATGTGTTTGAGCCAAACATAATAACTAATATAATCCCAAATATGTTGTCACATTTTAGTGCGAGAAGCATTCCCAACAACTAGACTGACGTGTAGGTGGTGTTTCTTTTAGCTTATTTTGTTAGGCTTGTCACTTATGAGCTTGTTTTCAAGTTATAAAGTCGTAATAATCTCTTAAGCCTGAAAAAAATGTGATTGTGAAAAATAAGCTGAACAATATAAGTTCGTAAGTCTGGAAAATAAGATAATACAAATAGATTGGTTAAATTAGTTTTTAAAATATGACTTCATGTTCAGCTTATCGTTTTATTTCTGCAATACACATTTGGTCATCAGTCACGAGCTAACTATGATCGTCCAAGATTTATACTAATATTGACATTTGGTTTCAAAACTAACTTTGCATATTCTGCAATTGCTTTCAAAACTAACCCGACACCCCTAGCTGTAATATGCTTGCTTGCCGTGCTGCTGTAATCTAGCTCCAGGGTCTGTTTGGTATGGCTTACTATAACTTGCGTATCGGCTATATATATATTTTAATGAATTGATGCATGTTGTATTGCAGGTTCGCACACTTGGTTGATCTAATTGAAAACTACACTAAAAGAGAAAGAGCTCATGCGCAAAGTACATGTGATATTGCAAAGAAAGATATATAACTTGTATTGGAGAGAAGCAGCCTAAAAATGAAATATGCTTCTAATTAGATACTAGTAATAAACTGTATGATAGATTTTAAGTTTGTATAAGTAGAATAAGTTCAATGATAGAAAATATGGTTTTAGGATGTTATATTATATTGGCATGTATCAAGACTTATGCACTTTAATTTAGTTGTACATTATGGAATTATGAGAATTTTATATTTTTCGCAAAAATAAAATTATTGTTTTTTTTAAAAGAAAAGCTCACCAAAACCGGTTCTTTTATAAAAACTGGTCTCTTTACTCCATACTAGAGGCATGTAGACACCGATTGTAGACACCGTTCTTACGAGCAAAACCGATTTTGATGTTCATATTAGACACCGGTTGTGGAACCGGTTTCTATATGTTTTGGTTATAGAGATACCCCCCTCGCCTAGAGTAGTTCCTAAACCACTCTCCATAAGCCATTCTAACCGGTCTCTATGAGATTTTTTGTAGTAGTGTGTTGTCTTAACAACTACTCAAGTTGAAAATCATGTAATAAAAAACATTATAGTTTTTTCTAAAAGTACACACATAGATTCATACTACTGAATTTTCTCAAACTTGTATACTGCCTAGATCAATGCAACCACATAATGAATGAAAAGAAAGAGCGTAAATGACGACTGTTACCTCTAAACCATGCACGTAATCCAAGAAAATGACGCACACACACAACAAAACACAGAGTGATATCGAGACAATTAGAATTTATGGAAAACTAGCGGCAGCGGGTACTCGGCTAATATTACTAAAGTTAAAAGGATTCACTGTAAAAGTTAATAGTTTAAAGATAATCCAAATCTTGATTTCAAGATTAATTAGAATCAAATCACAACAAAATATCTACTTGTTTTTTGTCCGTGTTGCAAAATACCAACAAAAAGTTAATAGAAAAGGGTTGAACGTTTTTTCGTTTTTACCTATCTTACTGTTATTGTAGCACTATCTCGTCAAAGGTTCTGTTACGAATTTTATTACGTCCGGAGGAGACCGGAGGGCAATGAGGATATTGGCGTGAGCTTCACATCCGGGGCTGCTGACACCGGTAAGCCAGTCATACACTCGTATATTTTCCCTCTCCTTACTTCTTTTTTATTTATTATTTTTTATTTTTTATATATTTGCGATAGTAACTGCCGTGTTGCCCATTCATTTTTTTGGAGGTTCCTCCGGCGCCGCTTCTGTCCATGGGAAGGAAAAGGTTGTTGATGAGGATGATCCTGAAGCTTTGTTTGTACCGGCTTGGAAGGTTAGGAAGTATGACCGTGTGACCAGTTGGAAAGTCTGTTGGGATTTGATGTTGAATCTGCCTACTCCTCGAGAGGAGTCCTATCTTGAGAGCTTGAGTGATGCGGAGGCCACTCAGAGGGCCTAGAAACTGCTGGGCATGGGAGCCACAACTCAATCGGACCTCCTGTTCCGGTTTGAGACCCTCCTTAATAAACATAGCGAGTTATACCGAGCGCATCAACAATGTGCGAATGCTGGGAAGGAGGGGGAAAGGCTTAAACAACTGAGGACTGAGCACTCTAATTGTATGGTAAAGGATTCGGAGTTGATGGGTCGTGTCTCGGAGTTAGAGAAGTTGGTAGAGGAGGAAAGAAAGGTTGCTGCGGAACAGATTAGTGCTTTGGAAGCTGAGCTGGGTACGTTCAAGGCCAAGTTATGTGAGGAGGAGAAGGAGAACTTAGCACTTCGTCTAGAGAAGAAAGATCTGACCGCGCGAGTGGGTTGAACGGAGATGGAAAGGTTTAAGGTAGTGAAGGATGTCATTCCGGAGGTGGTCCGCCGACTTCTAAACAGTCATGAATATAAACAACATTTGGCGGCCCCCCTTCAGCCTGTCCTCCCAATCCGGATTTTTAGAGGGCGTGTCGTTGGCTCGCAAGCCGGAGGATTTGGCTAAGGTTCTGGCCGAGATGGATGATCTTGACATGGAGGCTGAAGCCAAGTTCGCACCTTTGTATGACGGACTTTTCTCTGCTGAGTATCCTTATATCCAGAAAGTCAGCAGTGCTTATCTGCAATCTCTTGATGAGATAATGAACATATTTCCTGACCTCGCTCCATCCGTGACTGCCTAGACTGTAGTAGCCGAAGCTGTCACCGGAACAAGTACCGAGGCTCCCGAGATCCAAGCTGCAAATTTCCAGGACTCCACGGCAGAAGAAGGCAGATCGGCCCTTTGAGAGATTTGACTGTTATTGAAGTCTGGGTAATTCCATTTTGACTACGGGTGAAAATTACCTCGGATTTCTTGTGAAGCTTTTTTAATCTTGTTACTCTAAAATTTATTCAGATGTAAGGCCTTCGGGCCGTTGGATTAGGTTTAAAAACAACTGATATGATTCGGATGAATGTTATAACTTGTAATTTAGACAATTTGTATGCCCCTTTTATTATTTTTTTATTTTTTTTGTCTACCTTCATATTTGCTTGTTTGGTTACTTTGCTGGTTATGGAATGTATCGTGTTTCCATTTTGTGCATACATCATATTATTCACGCTCCGAAACGACTTACTCTGCGAGTTGACAAAATCGCCCAGTTTTGGGCCCTACGGCAACTTGTGACTGTATGGTTCCTCGGCCTTTTTGTTTTGGCCCTTTTTGGATCCCTCTTTCGGGTACCAGCCTATTATGGACCGGGCCTACCGGATTGGATGCGTTTGTCAACGAAGGTTATTTTCCTTCTTTTCTCTTTTTTCTTTTATTCATGTAACCACTTCCGAACGGCTATGGGCTGCTTTGCTGGCTTTAGTCTGAAGCTGAGAGTCATACATGTCCCTTCCGTCATCCTCTTCGTTTCCTGCGTAGATAAATCATAACTCCCTTCCATAATCATTATTGCTCATGACGGGTCATTACACAACATTTATATTCGAATCACAAATGTACATCAAACACTTGTTTTTTATTACCGTCACCACTTGCATGGCTATGGAGGTACAAGTTAACGCTTGATTTATGTTTGATTGCAAATGCACAATATACTTGTTTTTTATTACCTTCGCTATTTGCCTAGCTCCGGAGGTACAAGCTCATGTGCTTTCGGGCGACATACGCCATTCGGTCTTTTTGGCTTACTTGCAGAATGGAAAACGTACAATAATACTTTTTTTTATTACCTTCACTATTTACATAGTTTCGGAGGTACTAGCTTATGTGTTTTCGGGCGACATACGCCATTCGGCCTTTTTGGCTTACTTATAGATATGGCAACCACTTTTTGGGTATAAACCATTTTCGGGCGACATACGCCATTCGGCCTTTTTGGCTTACTTATAGATATGGCAACCACTTTTTGGGTATGAACCATCTTTGAACATTGACCACTGATCTCCGGAGGTCGCGAGCCTGCCGGAGGGATCATTTTCAGCTTATGTTTAGAATGTGACAAGTATGGTAAGGATACGGTATGTAGAGAAAATTGCTTCCCCTTGACGGTGGGATAGCTGCATTTGTCATTCATATAGTTAATATCAGGTCCTTTCGGACATTACACAAGTCATATAAACCGAACGTTTACAAAAACACTTCCTAAAGCCGATGGCATGCTGTGTTCATAGTGCTTCCTTTTCTACCTTTGCCTACGATTTATGCAATCCAGCTCGGTAGATTTCCATGAGCTGGCAGGGTCCTTCCCAGTCGGGTCCAAGCTTTCTTTGGTTTTTATTCCTGCTCTCTGTCCTTCCGGTACATGAGATCACCTGCCTTGGATGGTGAAGGTATTTTTGTTCCTTTCATTAGCCAATAATAAAAACAAACATCGACAGGGATGAAATAACGATATATCCTAATAACATTTTGTTTTAACAGTTACTTGAACTTTTTATTTTTACCTTGGACACCCCGGTTCGACCCTTTCGGTTATGGCCTTGTGTCATCTTCTTTTCATATCTTACCTTCCGGATTGCGGCCCTCTTCCTTCGATTTGGTCGGGGTAGTCTCCTAGATGCTTTCGCTTTGTCTTATATCTTTCTTCCCTTCCGGATTAATTATCTCATCATCTCATCATTCCGGGTTTCATTCTCTGCCTCTCTCTCTATCATTTGCTCCCCCTCTACTCTATGACATTCCGGAATAACTATTGACCGAGCGATTAACGTTGCTATGCCACCTGTAGTAGGGAATTTAATCATCGAGTGGATAGTTGAGGTGACAGCTCGTAGCTTCTTTAGTTCGGAGCGTCCCAATATGATGTTATAGGGAGAGGGAGACCGGACCACAGCGAACACTATCCTAGTTTTGCGGGACAGACCTTGACTTCCAAAATGAACCTCCAGTTCTATCTTCCCCAGCGGCTTAACAGACTCCCCCGTAAATCCTATCAAAGGCATGTTGGTTTCTTTCAGCCGGGTCTGGACAGAGGGGCACAAACGTTCAAAACAATGCTCGTATATGACCTCCATTGAAGCACCAGGGTCTATATAAACTTCTCGTACCGCATGACCTTCCACTTCTGCCTCAACTATCAAAGGTTTGTCCGACATATCCTCCGGGAGGATAGGCGGGAAACTGATCGGGGTGTTCATCCACTCTTCTTCTGCATCTACCGTCTTCCCTTTTCACGCGGCCACTGGACTTCGGATCATGTTAATGATCTTCCCCTTGTTTGCATGGTTATTTCCTCCCTGAGGTGCCCTCCCCTTCTGCCTAATGTTTTTCAACAAATGGTCCAGCTTTCCCGTATCCAACGCCGTTCTTATGTGTTCTTTAAGCTGCCAGCAATCATCGGTGAGATGCCCCTTCTCACCATGGTAGTCACAATATCTGTCCATATTTTCCCGAAGGGGCATTCCTTTCATAGGAGTGGGCTGCGGTAATTTTAGCTGATGTTCAGTGGCGAGGATCTCTTTGGGGGTCTTCGTCAGGGAGTTCAGATCTATGGGTCTTGTGTCATATCGGCGGATGTCGTTACGACGGGTGTCAGTTCTACCGGCGTTATCATTCCTTGCGGGAACATAAGGAGCGTAGTAATCATTCCTACGAGGCTTGAACTCAATCCTGGGGTTGTTCGTACGGCGATCTCCTCCGAAAGGAACTTTCGGGGTGTACTGGTCGCTCCTGCTGTTGTATGGGCCCTGGCGGTATTCTCTGAGGACATCCGCTTTCTCTCTTTTCGACAGTTCGGTATTCCGGAACGCTTCCTCCGACCGAACAAAATCATCGAACCTCTCCAACATCTCATCGTCTGTTTTGGGAATCTTATCCGAGAACTTTTTCGCCAATTCCGGGCAATGGTGGCCATTCATGATCGAAGAGATCTGCATTATTTCTGGGGCATCCGGAAAGTAGTTTGCTTCACTTACCCACCGCTCTTTAAAGTCTGGGAGGCTCTCATTGGCCTTCCTATGGATCTTGTTAATCTCCGTAAGATCTTTGACGCATGCCCTTAGCATACCGAACCTATTCAAGAATTTCTTCTGGAGCTCTTCCCAACCATCTATGCTTCCTGTCGGCAATTTATCGAACCATCCTCTGGCCTTCCCGTCCAAAGTTTGTTGAAACATTCGCCACCATACAGGCATTGGCCATTCTTCGTGATTCCCTGCTCCAGTGAACCGATTGAAGTGGTCGTCCAGATCGGTCATTCCGTCATACAATTTAAGGTTCGTTGGTATTTTGTGCTTAGGAGATGAGAACTCTATAATCCTTCTCGTAAACGGGCACTTTATTACTTCTTTGAATGGTCTACTCAAGTCGTCCACCACTGTTTTTCCCTTGTCGTATTGTGATTTTTCAGTATACTCATCCTCCGTGTCCGTGAAATCATCTTCAAAGTTTAACATCGTAGGGCTTATCAGTTCGCGGTTGCCCTGCTGCTTGAGTAACTCTTTGAGAGCCAATACGTGACCTTCCATAACGGTTTAGGTATCCGGAGGGTCTTGATCTCTTCCTCCGGATCCTTCAGCTCCTCCGGCATTTCGGGGAGGGGTGGTTGGGGTAGGACCAGTCATTCTGAGCTTCGGGTAGATCGAACAGTAGGTCCCACGGATGGCGCCAATTTGTTGAAGTAATTTTCCGTGAACACTTCAGACAAACAAATGAGGTCTTCCGGTCGAACTCAATGAAGGTTCTTCTGAAAGACAGAAGGATCAATCCCTTCAGCGACTGAGGGTCCTTCAGTTAACTGCACATAGAAGCACGCTTTAGGCTCGTCCTGGGTGTTATCCCAGGACCAAGCTCCGGCGTGAAAGTAAGTATTGGATAGTCCGAAAGACTTGAACAGTAATTGAGAGTAAATGCAGGTAGCTAAAAGTTGGATGAGAGATGTAAATGAGCTGGGTATTTATACTACCCAGCCTTGGTACCTGAAACGGCGGCGTCGGATTTTCTAGGCATGTGTCCCAGACACAATCCCTTAAATCCTGGGGCGGCGGCGGTATCTGCTGTTGCCATCTGTCATAAAGGTGATGCCACTTGTCCTATTGTTTATAGTTGCCTTGGCCGGACAAATTAGGTGCCTTTCGGTTTTTACCGGATGACTTAACTCCGCTCGGATGGTCGGACGAGTTAATCCGTCCGAGCACATACGCCAACAATGAGCAACCAAATGAAACTGAAATGGCAAAGGTTCCTTTCTGGATTCGGCTGTTTAATGTCCCCCCAAGCCGGCGAAATAAGTCAGAGGTGGGTAGCATTGGGGCCAAATTGGGTGAAGTTATGGAGGTTGATAATGCTTACTTCTCAAATACAGGTAAGTATATAAGAGCAAGAGTAAAGATAAATATAATTAAGCCTTTATGTAGGTATGTCACGGTCTTAAACCTTCATAACAATAAAGTTTGGGTCCATGTTCAGTATGAGCGATTGCCAAACTTCTGTTACTGGTGTGGGCTATTGGGTCATACAGAGAAAGAATTCCTAACGAGATTGATCGGAAAACTTTCAAAGAATGGCCCTTTCAAGAATGTATTCGAGCCTCAAATTCAAGAGACGACAGGGCCGGTCCTGACTTTTTGGATGCCTTGGGTTAGACAATAAAAAAATGCCCCTCGTAATCGTACAATACACCCCATGCCATTTTTTCATTAGTATATAATATATTACGGGTATACGATATAAACTTCAAATTGTAATTTCAAAATATAATACTTAAAACGATTTTGTCGCTTGTATCTTGACAAATAACTATCGATTATCTTATCATAATCAACATTCGCTAAAATAATATCACCATATCATAAAAAACAAATATCATAATCATCTGTAAATGAAAATAATTCTTATGAATTGTAACACTATGAAATTAATAACACAACCAGCGCATACTCTAAAATATTAATACGTAATGTAATAAACTACTTCGTTCTTTTTAAAATTATTGTCCCTAAATAAAATATGCCCAATTTAAAAAAAGTAGGCCATCTATACTTTTCAATAAATCAATAATTATCATCACCCATTAAACTTCTTTTTAATTTGTTGACACAAAAAATGAACTATTGTTTTAGAACAATCCCAAAATAAAAAAATAAAATAAAATAAAATAAAAATAAAAAATAATAACTTTGGGAAGAACGATTGAGTTTTTCTACATCTTTAATCCACATTACATATGAGAATAATTGTGTATTCATATTTTGTAGGAGTACTTTGCAAAGAATTGGATTTTTGGTACAACACAATTTAAAAAGCAGACAAATGAATTTTGTGAAAAAGTAAAAGTACCAGCAAATACGTTGAAGGAAAAAAAAAAAAAAAAAAAGAAGACAAAAACTTTATTTTTATTGGTTGCATGTTAACCCTCCTTTTCCACGTGGCTGATCATACCCGACATCTTAAATTAATACGTAGCATTATTGTTTTATTTTGTCTTTCTCTTTCCCAAGTTACCATCTTCTTCCTCAACCATTGTTTCTTTTTCCTCCACTCTTATCCGAAAAAAAATTCTGTGATCTACTCTTTCATATTTTGTTTCTGCCTAATATAAATGAAACTAAAATTTGATGCCCCCCAGAATTTTGCTGCCCTGGGCCGTCGCCCACCTCGCTCGGTACCAGGGCCGGCCCTGAGAGACGATGGCCCATTCGGGGGAATTTCAGTCCCGGTTAATTCTGCTTCCAACTGTAGACATCACAATCGTACCCCAACAGGGGATCATCATGAAGAATTTCCGAACTGGGAGGGGGCAGCACATGGTAGATGTTTTAATGGGGAGGAAAATGGGGGTAATATGGGTAGTTCATCTGGAACTTTTCCACAATCGGCAGCTGTAGTCCCTGTCGATTTTGAACGACTTTCAAATATTGAAATCTTACGTGATGACAACTCAAACCATGGTACAATAATTAGAACCAAAACTAAAACTATGAATGACTTTGTTGATAATAGTTCAAATTGTAAAAAGAGTGGGCTCAAGATAACCAATTTGAAGGGACCTATTATGGAACATAATACTCCGATATCCAAAGATTATGTGCAAGGTGAAAGTATAATCACATGTAATGAATCTGAGCTGGGACCGGGTCTGAACAATGTGGGTCGAGCGGGTGAAAACAACTTAGTTGGAGCTCAAGGGAGGCAAGACAAGATTGGTTAAGCAATGTTTACTTATAAGCTCCCAAACAGTAACAGTCAAAGTGAAGTTACGACTGCCAATAGAAGCAAGGTATGGAAAAGACGTGATCGAAAGGGTAAGGAGAAAAATACTAACAGTGTAATAAAAGGTGAGAGTAATGGAGGTAAGAGATCGTTCGAGGAGTGTGGCCAAGGTGACATTATGGAAATTGATAATGTCAAGAAGCTAAAGGACAATTGTGATTCAAATTTAATGGCGAGTGTTGCGTTGCAACACCGCCGACCCAAATAAGTATCTTAAGCTAGAAAGTCCAAGGATTGGCCGGGCAACCCTTGGACGGTTCAACACCTTCGCTCCTTGGTGAAGGAACATAGCCCGACTATTATATTTCTTATGGAAACCCGGATTCATGATAGCGAAACTAGAGGTTTTAGATTTATATTTCCACTCTATAATGTATTAGTAATTAATTCTGTTGGAAGAGCAGGCGGTCTTTTACTTTTCTGGAAGAAAGATTGCGATTTAACTGTTGAAAACTTCTCACGTAACCATATCGATTTTCTAGTGAAAGAAGACGGTGGCAATGTTTGGAGAGGTACTGGGATATATGGTTGGCCCACACAACAAGAAAAGTTTCGAACTTGGGCTCTTTTACGTTCTCTTCAATCATACCAAAGGAGACCATGGGTTTGTTTTGGTGATTTTAATGAAGTTCTATACGCTTATGAGAAGACGGGGAGAAGGGGCTGCAACATTAATCAAATGACTGCTTTTCTTGAGGCTTGTAATTTTTGAAATTTGGAAGATATGAGTGCTATTGGGGTTAAATTTACTTGGAGTAATGGTCGGCGAGGAGCTGCAAATGTCAGGAAAAGATTGGACAGGTTCTTAACTGGCGCGGATTGGTTGGATTTGTTCCCTGGTGCTTCTTTCCACAACCTTACAAGAATTTCATCTAATCATTCTCCAATTTTGTGTCGATTGTTGCCTCTCGTGAAAAAGAGACCTGTATTTCAGTTTAAAAGCATGTGGTTACGTGACGAAAGCATTCACGAGGTTGTTCAGGACGCATGGGCAAATGCTTTAGGTGCTGGTCTACAAAATGATCCATGTGCAATTATGGAAGAGTTTGCTGCTAGACTCTCCGAGTGGAACAAATTTAGTTTTGGTCACATTCAATGATTATTAAAATCAAAACAGAGGAGTCTTCAAATATTGCAGTGTAGTTTTGATGCCTCGACGTCAGCTGAGCAACAAGAATTGAGGGAGGAAATTAAAGAGTTACTCACTCGCGCGGAAAAAATGTGGAAACAACGCAGTCACATTCAGTGGCTGAGCGAGGGTGATAATAATACCCGTTTCTTTCATTCTCGTGCTAGTAATCGTTGAAAGAGAAATAGAATTCTGAGACTAAACGATGAAGATGGGAGGTGGGTTGAAAATGATGATGATGTATGCATCTTGGCAACTCGTTATTTCACAAATCTTTTCTGTAGCTCATCACCTCAAGACTGTGAGTCAGTTGTGAATGACATTGATCGAAGTTTGACTTACAATGATAGAATTGCACTCGAGAGACATGTTACATCAACTGATGTGTATGAAGCTTTAATGCAGATGGACCCGAATAAAGCTCCGGGACCTGATGGTATGTGTGCTATGTTATTCCAAAAGTTTTGGGTGTGTGTAGGTTCGACAGTAGTTAATATGGTTTGTAATTTTTTTGAATCCGGAGTTCTACCTCCTAACATAAATAAAACTCTAATCACTCTTATTAACAAAGTCTCTAAACCTGAGTTACTTAAAGATTTGCGTCCAATTAGTTTGTGTAATGTTCTTTACAAAATCATCTCGAAGGTTTTGGTTAACAGGATAAAACCAATACTCCCTCATATTATTCACGAGAACCAGTCAGCTTTTGTTTCTGACCGTATCCTAACTGATAATGCAACTGTGGCGTTTGAAGTTCTACATTGACTTAAAAACAAAAAAGATGGAAAGAAAGGGTCATTAGCACTTAAAAGTTGTTGTTCCCGTTACACAATTAAAAGTTGTTGTAAGTACGCAGCGGAATTTGTAGATGACATCGTAAACCACACCAAGCAAATCTGACTAGTACTCAGTAACGGTTATGCTTAATGCGGAAGTTCCGTTCGGGGGTAACATGCGAGAAATTAGCAAGATCTTCTCACATAAGTAGGCTACTTTACACTTCACAACCTGCGAAAGTTGAAACGAGTACACCAAAATCACAAAACTGAACTACTGATCATCTCTGCGGACGTCTTCCGGTAGTAATAAAGTTGTAAGCTCGATCATGTGAGTCTGTTATGCGTCCCCGATGTGCACATTTCTTCCCCCTGAATGCAGATCCATCTGGAAAAATAGTGTTTTCGCAAAAAAATGCAAGTAAAGTCAAAGAAAGTCAAAGCACATCTACTCTCTCTTCCCCCACGATGTCTTCGCGGAATCGGAAGCATACACACTATGGTTACGATGGAAACGGAGGCAGCGTACACCCTGTATGTCCAATTAAGCGAAGATGTGTGAAGTACCATAAATAGCCCGTGAGAATCAACTGCTGATAAAATCTCTACTCTTCTATACTCTTCTCATCTAACTCTTTACCGACCCCATTATCATTCCGACGGCTTTTTGTAGTGACCACTGATGGAGAAAACACAGTATTACGAACTTGAGACTGAAGTAAAATAACCCAAGCTTGTGACTAAAACTTGCACTATTGTCTGACTAAGTACCTATACTGAGCACTACAACGTAACTCCTTAAAGCATAGGTCGATTCATATACCCATCCAACCATCCTTTACTGTATATGAACTCATCTTGGATATCCACATCTTTGTGTGACACTTGAGCACTACAACGTAACTCCTTTAAAGTGATAGCTATACTCTGTGAGCACAACAACGTAACTCCTTACATCAGGTATAACTAGATAACTCAAGTCTTAATCATTTTGAAGGTTATAATCTCGAACAAGGATCTCGAAGAATCATGCATCCAACCAACCCCGATATCTTCAAGATACTAAGTACACGCACCCGTGATATCCCACTTCAACCTCAAATAAATAATAAAGAATTAACCCCGTAGTCACATCTTGTGGTTTAATACCCAACACTAGCCTTTTGACGGTTTATGTGAACTATGATAATGGTTTTATCCCGATCTTGTCAAAACCGTATCCCGTGAAAATTTGTGATAACCCAAAATACCACTCATCTTGCAGAAAAATTACACCAAAGATTAACACAATGTATTGAAAAAATACATTTTGAATAATACTTTGCAACTCAACTTTGATATAATTTTCGTAAGAAATAAATAATTCCTAGCCCAATATGGATTTGAACAGAACCCGAGCCCAATCATTCCGGATCCAAAACAGCCGGTCCACTTTTCGCGCTGCCCTAATATTATGGGTATTTAACAATCACAAAACACACATCACTAACCCTAATATCATAAACAATCCGCCCCCTTTTATATTATCTCCCCTATCCAGTCAACCCCACTCACGCTCATTTCGCACTACACAATCAAAATAATCACTGCGCCCCCATCTTCAGTCACAAACCTAAAGCAACTCTTTTTATCGTTTGTCATAAACGAAATACAATCGAACACACCATTTCTTTGTTCATTTCTCCCCAGTCCGAACCACACAAAAGCTTTGAAAGCTATACATATGGAAAATGGCATCTAGATCCATTAAAGGGTCGATGGTAAGGTTTGTTTAATTATTTTTCGTTTGTTGTTTTGACCGAAAGAAGGAGGGAACTTAACATATTTGTTATGTTTCATTCTTTAAATCTTTCGAACATATGAAAGAAGTTAAACTTCTCACAGATCGATGATGGTTTTATTCTTTTCGTGTTTTTGATCTATACTATGGAATTATGTGACCACACGAAAGATAAATACTGAGATCCTTTTGTTATATTTTTCATTTCGTATTGTGGAAGTGATGGTGAGTAGAGTTGTATGTGATATAGGTTAGATTGGAGTTGGAATTATTGTCAATGGAGTTTAGGATTAGATCATGTGTTGATGGATGTTGTTGTTGTTAACGTAGACTGATGATGTAAAAAGAAACTGAAGTCAACTGTTAATATTGTTTATTGTTTGCTGGTCTTGGTCTAATTCACTGCTTCATCTCCATTCTTTTGTTTTTAACTTTTCGATAAATGACCGTTGACCGTTGACCATTGACCATATGTCACAATCGATCAGGGTTCTCCTTCGACTATGTCGTTCGACAAAGTCGTTCGACTATGTCGTTCGACTATGTCGTTCGACAATGTCGTTCGACAATGTCGTTTGACAATGTCGTTCGACAAAGTCGTTCGATCAATTTAGAAGAGTTAGTCTGACTCGACTACCCTTGTCTCGTTCGATGAATGCTCCTTCGATGACAAACCTCCTTCGATCAATATTGGTCGTTCGATCAAGTTGCTTCGACTAAAGGTGCTCGTTCGACTATGTGCTCCTTCGATCACACTTTGGTTCCTTCGACTGGAAGACCACACAAGAACACCATTAAAACTATATATTCCGACCAAACAATCTTCACAGGAATAATCCAATTAGTCACAAAAAAAAAATGATAAAGTTGTACGCAGGACTGAATATGGACAGAAAGGTGGACCAGATACATTTAGATCCACACATAAAAAAATACGACTTTTGACAAGAAAAAATCACTCAAAACAACCAAAACTAATACCATGGCTCTTGATACCAATTGTCGGATCATGTTTTGGTTTATATATTGCGAATTGGGAGGTCTTGGATGATGAAAGAACATCATCTTCATGGTTAAGGTTAGATAGAGAAAGTGTAGAGTGAGAGAGAGGAAACCTGGTTGTTTTATTAATAAGAGTGAAAGGAAAAATTTCACACCCAAGCTTCAACCTCCTAGTGAAGGCTAGGAGGGCTTAAATAGGGCATCAAACACATGACTTTACAATATTGACGGTTTCAGTCCATGTGTTTGAGCCAAACATAATAACTAATATAATCCCAAATATGCTGTCACATTTTAGTGCGAGAAGCATTCCCAACAACTAGACTGACGTGTAGGTGGTGTTTCTTTTAGCCTATTTTGTTAGGCTTGTCACTTATGAGCTTGTTTTCAAGTTATAAGTCGTAATAATCTCTTAAGCCTAAAAAAAATGTGATTGTGAAAAATAAGCTGAACAATATAAGTTCGTAAGTCTGGAAAATAAGATAATACAAATAGATTGGTTAAATTAGTTTTTAAAATATGACTTCATGTTCAGCTTAAACGTTTTATTTCTGCAATACACATTTGGTCATCAGTCACGAGCTAACTATGATCGTCCAAGATTTATACTAATATTGACATTTGGTTTCAAAACTAACTTTGCATATTCTGCAATTGCTTTCAAAACTAACCCGACACCCCTAGCTGTAATATGCTTGCTTGCCGTGCTGCTGTAATCTAGCTCCAGGGTCTGTTTGGTATGGCTTACTATAACTTGCGTATCGGCTATATATATATTTTAATGAATTGATGCATGTTGTATTGCAGGTTCGCACACTTGGTTGATCTAATTGAAAACTACACTAAAAGAGAAAGAGCTCATGCGCAAAGTACATGTGATATTGCAAAGAAAGATATATAACTTGTATTGGAGAGAAGCAGCCTAAAAATGAAATATGCTTCTAATTAGATACTAGTAATAAACTGTATGATAGATTTTAAGTTTGTATAAGTAGAATAAGTTCAATGATAGAAAATATGGTTTTAGGATGTTATATTATATTGGCATGTATCAAGACTTATGCACTTTAATTTAGTTGTACATTATGGAATTATGAAAATTTTATATTTTTCGCAAAAATAAAATTATTGTTTTTTTAAAAGAAAAGCTCACCAAAACCGGTTCTTTTATAAAAACTGGTCTCTTTACTCCATACTAGAGGCATGTAGACACCGATTGTAGACACCGTTCTTACGAGCAAAACCGATTTTGATGTTCATATTAGACACCGGTTGTGGAACCGGTTTCTATATGTTTTGGTTATAGAGATACCCCCTCGCCTAGAGTGGTTCCTAAACCACTCTCCATAAGCCATTCTAACCGGTCTCTATGAGATTTTTTGTAGTAGTGTGTTGTCTTAACAACTACTCAAGTTGAAAATCATGTAATAAAAAACATTATAGTTTTTTCTAAAAGTACACACATAGATTCATACTACTGAATTTTCTCAAACTTGTATACTGCCTAGATCAATGCAACCACATAATGAATGAAAAGAAAGAGCGTAAATGACGACTGTTACCTCTAAACCATGCACGTAATCCAAGAAAATGACGCACACACACACAACAAAACACAGAGTGATATCGAGACAATTAGAATTTATGGAAAACTAGCGGCAGCGGGTACTCGGCTAATATTACTAAAGTTAAAAGGATTCACTGTAAAAGTTAATAGTTTAAAGATAATCCAAATCTTGATTTCAAGATTAATTAGAATCAAATCACAACAAAATATCTACTTGTTTTTTGTCCGTGTTGCAAAATACCAACAAAAAGTTAATAGAAAAGGGTTGAACGTTTTTTCGTTTTTACCTATCTTACTGTTATTGTAGCACTATCTCGTCAAAGGTTCTGTTACGAATTTTATTACGTCCGGAGGAGACCGGAGGGCAATGAGGATATTGGCATGAGCTTCACGTCCGGGGCTGCTGACACCGGTAAGCCAGTCATACACTCGTATATTTTCCCTCTCCTTACTTCTTTTTTATTTATTATTTTTTATTTTTTATATATTTGCGATAGTAACTGCCGTGTTGCCCATTCATTTTTTTGGAGGTTCCTCCGGCGCCGCTTCTGTCCATGGGAAGGAAAAGGTTGTTGATGAGGATGATCCTGAAGCTTTGTTTGTACCGGCTTGGAAGGTTAGGAAGTATGATCGTGTGACCAGTTGGAAAGTCTGTTGGGATTTGATGTTGAATCTGCCTACTCCTCGGGAGGAGTCCTATCTTGAGATCTTGGGTGATGCGGAGGCCACTCAGAGGGCCTGGAAACTGCTGGGCATGGGGGCCACAACTCAATCGGACCTCCTGTTCCGGTTTGAGACCCTCCTTAATGAACATAGCGAGTTATACCGAGCGCATCAACAATGTGCGAATGCTGGGAAGGAGGGGGAAAGGCTTAAACAACTGAGGACTGAGCACTCTAATTGTATGGTAAAGGATTCGGAGTTGATGGGTCGTGTCTCGGAGTTAGAGAAGTTGGTAGAGGAGGAAAGAAAGGTTGCTGCGGAACAGATCAGTGCTTTGGAAGCTGAGCTGGGTACGTTCAAGGCCAAGTTATGTGAGGAGGAGAAGGAGAACTTAGCACTTCGTCTAGAGAAGAAAGATCTGACCGCGCGAGTGGGTTGAACGGAGATGGAAAGGTTTAAGGTAGTGAAGGATGTCATTCCGGAGGTGGTCCGCCGACTTCTAAACAGTCATGAATATAAACAACATTTGGCGGCCCCCCTTCAGCCTGTCCTCCCAATCCGGATTTTTAGAGGGCGTGTCGTTGGCTCGCAAGCCGGAGGATTTGGCTAAGGTTCTGGCCGAGATGGATGATCTTGACATGGAGGCTGAAGCCAAGTTCGCACCTTTGTATGACGGACTTTTCTCTGCTGAGTATCCTTATATCCAGAAAGTCAGCAGTGCTTATCTGCAATCTCTTGATGAGATAATGAACATATTTCCTGACCTCGCTCCATCCGTGACTGCCTAGACTGTAGTAGCCGAAGCTGTCACCGGAACAAGTACCGAGGCTCCCGAGATCCAAGCTGCAAATGTCCAGGACTCCACGGCAGAAGAAGGCAGATCGGCCCTTTGAGAGATTTGACTGTTATTGAAGTCTGGGTAATTCCATTTTGACTACGGGTGAAAATTACCTCGGATTTCTTGTGAAGCTTTTTTAATCTTGTTACTCTAAAATTTATTCAGATGTAAGGCCTTCGGGCCGTTGGATTAGGTTTAAAAACAACTGATATGATTCGGATGAATGTTATAACTTGTAATTTAGACAATTTGTATGCCCCTTTTATTATTTTTTTTTATTTTTTTTGTCTACCTTCATATTTGCTTGTTTGGTTACTTTGCTGGTTATGGAATGTATCGTGTTTCCATTTTGTGCATACATCATATTATTCACGCTCCGAAACGACTTACTCTGCGAGTTGACAAAATCGCCCAGTTTTGGGCCCTACGGCAACTTGCGACTGTATGGTTCCTCGGCCTTTTTGTTTTGGCCCTTTTTGGATCCCTCTTTCGGGTACCAGCCTATTATGGACCGGGCCTACCGGATTGGATGCGTTTGTCAACGAAGGTTATTTTCCTTCTTTTCTCTTTTTTCTTTTATTCATGTAACCACTTCCGAACGGCTATGGGCTGCTTTGCTGGCTTTAGTCTGAAGCTGAGAGTCATACATGTCCCTTCCGTCATCCTCTTCGTTTCCTGCGTAGATAAATCATAACTCCCTTCCATAATCATTATTGCTCATGACGGGTCATTACACAACATTTATATTCGAATCACAAATGTACATCAAACACTTGTTTTTTATTACCGTCACCACTTGCATGGCTATGGAGGTACAAGTTAACGCTTGATTTATGTTTGATTGCAAATGCACAATATATTTGTTTTTTATTACCTTCGCTATTTGCCTAGCTCCGGAGGTACAAGCTCATGTGCTTTCGGCGACATACGCCATTCGGTCTTTTTGGCTTACTTGCAGAATGGAAAACGTACAATAATACTTTTTTTTATTACCTTCACTATTTACATAGTTTCGGAGGTACTAGCTTATGTGTTTTCGGGCGACATACGCCATTCGGCCTTTTTGGCTTACTTATAGATATGGCAACCACTTTTTGGGTATAAACCATTTTCGGGCGACATACGCCATTCGGCCTTTTTGGCTTACTTATAGATATGGCAACCACTTTTTGGGTATGAACCATCTTTGAACATTGACCACTGATCTCCGGAGGTCGCGAGCCTGCCGGAGGGATCATTTTCAGCTTATGTTTAGAATGTGACAAGTATGGTAAGGATACGGTATGTAGAGAAAATTGCTTCCCCTTGACGGTGGGATAGCTGCATTTGTCATTCATATAGTTAATATCAGGTCCTTTCGGACATTACACAAGTCATATAACCGAACGTTTACAAAAACACTTCCTAAAGCCGATGGCATGCTGTGTTCATAGTGCTTCCTTTTCTTCCTTTGCCTACGATTTATGCAATCCAGCTCGGTAGATTTCCATGAGCTGGCAGGGTCCTTCCCAGTCGGGTCCAAGCTTTCTTTGGTTTTTTATTCCTGCTCTCTGTCCTTCCGGTACATGAGATCACCTGCCTTGGATGGTGAAGGTATTTTTGTTCCTTTCATTAGCCAATAATAAAAACAAACATCGACAGGGATGAAATAACGATATATCCTAATAACATTTTGTTTTAACAGTTACTTGAACTTTTTATTTTTACCTTGGACACCCCGGTTCGACCCTTTCGGTTATGGCCTTGTGTCATCTTCTTTTCATATCTTACCTTCCGGATTGCGGCCCTCTTCCTTCGATTTGGTCGTTCGGGGTAGTCCTCCTAGATGCTTTCCGCTTTTGTCTTGTATCTTTCTTCCCTTCCGGATTAATTATCTCATCATCTCATCATTCCGGGTTTCATTCTCTGCCTCTCTCTCTATCATTTGCTCACCCTCTACTCTATGACATTCCGGAATAACTATTGACCGAGCGATTAACGTTGCTATGCCACCTGTAGTAGGGAATTTAATCATCGAGTGGATAGTTGAGGTGACAGCTCGTAGCTTCTTTAGTTCGGAGCGTCCCAATATGATGTTATAGGGAGAGGGAGACCGGACCACAGCGAACACTATCCTAGTTTTGCGGGACAGACCTTGACTTCCAAAATGAACCTCCAGTTCTATCTTCCCCAGCGGCTTAACAGACTCCCCCGTAAATCCTATCAAAGGCATGTTGGTTTCTTTCAGCCGGGTCTGGACAGAGGGGCACAAACGTTCAAAACAATGCTCGTATATGACCTCCATTGAAGCACCAGGGTCTATATAAACTTCTTGTACCGCATGACCTTCCACTTCTGCCTCAACTATCAAAGGTTTGTCCGACATATCCTCCGGGAGGATAGGCGGGAAACTGATCGGGGTGTTCATCCACTCTTCTTCTGCATCTACCGTCTTCCCTTTTCACGCGGCCACTGGACTTCGGATCATGTTAATGATCTTCCCCTTGTTTGCATGGTTATTTCCTCCCTGAGGTGCCCTCCCCTTCTGCCTAATGTTTTTCAACAAATGGTCCAGCTTTCCCGTATCCAACGCCGTTCTTATGTGTTCTTTAAGCTGCCAGCAATCATCGGTGAGATGCCCCTTCTCACCATGGTAGTCACAATATCTGTCCATATTTTCCCGAAGGGGCATTCCTTTCATAGGAGTGGGCTGCGGTAATTTTAGCTGATGTTCAGTGGCGAGGATCTCTTTGGGGGTCTTCGTCAGGGAGTTCATATGATCTTGTGTCATATTGGCGGATGTCGTTACGACGGGTGTCAGTTCTACCGGCGTTATCGTTCCTTGCGGGAACATAAGGAGCGTAGTAATCATTCCTACGAGGCTTGAACTCAATCCTGGGGTTGTTCGTACGGCGATCTCCTCCGAAAGGAACTTTCGGGGTGTACTGGTCGCTCCTGCTGTTGTATGGGCCCTGGCGGTATTCTCTGAGGACATCCGCTTTCTCTCTTTTCGACAGTTCGGTATTCCGGAACGCTTCCTCCGACCGAACAAAATCATCGAACCTCTCCAACATCTCATCGTCTGTTTTGGGAATCTTATCCGAGAACTTTTTCGCCAATTCCGGGCAATGGTGGCCATTCATGATCGAAGAGATCTGCATTATTTCTGGGGCATCCGGAAAGTAGTTTGCTTCACTTACCCACCGCTCTTTAAAGTCTGGGAGGCTCTCTTGGCCTTCCTATGGATCTTGTTAATCTCCGTAAGATCTTTGACGCATGCCCTTAGCATACCGAACCTATTCAAGAATTTCTTCTGGAGCTCTTCCCAACCATCTATGCTTCCTGTCGGCAATTTATCGAACCATCCTCTGGCCTTCCCGTCCAAAGTTTGTTGAAACATTCGCCACCATACAGGCATTGGCCATTCTTCGTGATTCCCTGCTCCAGTGAACCGATTGAAGTGGTCGTCCAGATCGGTCATTCCGTCATACAATTTAAGGTTCGTTGGTATTTTGTGCTTAGGAGATGAGAACTCTATAATCCTTCTCGTAAACGGGCACTTTATTACTTCTTTGAATGGTCTACTCAAGTCGTCCACCACTGTTTTTCCCTTGTCGTATTGTGATTTTTCAGTATACTCATCCTCCGTGTCCGTGAAATCATCTTCAAAGTTTAACATCGTAGGGCTTATCAGTTCGCGGTTGCCCTGCTGCTTGAGTAACTCTTTGAGAGCCAATACGTGACCTTCCATAACGGTTTAGGTATCCGGAGGGTCTTGATCTCTTCCTCCGGATGCTTCAGCTCCTCCGGCATTTCGGGGAGGGGTGGTTGGGGTAGGACCAGTCATTCTGAGCTTCGGGTAGATCGAACAGTAGGTCCCACGGATGGCGCCAATTTGTTGAAGTAATTTTCCGTGAACACTTCAGACAAACAAATGAGGTCTTCCGGTCGAACTCGATGAAGGTTCTTCCGAAAGACAGAAGGATCAATCCCTTCAGCTTCTGAGGGTCCTTCGGTTAACTGCACATAGAAGCACGCTTTAGGCTCGCCCTGGGTGTTATCCCAGGACCAAGCTCCGGCGTGAAAGTAAGTATTGGATAGTCCGAAAGACTTGAACAGTAATTGAGAGTAAATGCAGGTAGCTAAAAGTTGGATGAGAGATGTAAATGAGCTGGGTATTTATACTACCCAGCCTTGGTACCTGAAACGGCGGCGCCGGATTTTCTAGGCATGTGTCCCAGACACAATCCCGTAAATCCTGGGGCGGCGGCGGCGGCGGTATCTGCTGTTGCCATCTGTCATAAAGGTGATGCCACTTGTCCTATTGTTTACAGTTGCCTTGGCCGGACAAATTAGGTGCCTTTCGGTTTTTACCGGATGACTTAACTCCGCTCGGATGGTCGGACGAGTTAATCCGTCCGAGCACATACGCCAACAATGAGCAACCAAATGAAACTGAAATGGCAAAGGTTCCTTTCTGGATTCGGCTGTTTAATGTCCCCCAAGCCGGCGAAATAAGTCAGAGGTGGGTAGCATTGGGGCCAAATTGGGTGAAGTTATGGAGGTTGATAATGCTTACTTCTCAAATACAGGTAAGTATATAAGAGCAAGAGTAAAGATAAATATAATTAAGCCTTTATGTAGGTATGTCACGGTCTTAAACCTTCATAACAATAAAGTTTGGGTCCATGTTCAGTATGAGCGATTGCCAAACTTCTGTTACTGGTGTGGGCTATTGGGTCATACAGAGAAAGAATTCCTAACGAGATTGATCGGAAAACTTTCAAAGAATGGCCCTTTCAAGAATGTATTCGAGCCTCAAATTCAAGAGACGACAGGGCCGGTCCTGACTTTTTGGATGCCTTGGGTTAGACAATAAAAAAATGCCCCTCGTAATCGTACAATACACCCCATGCCATTTTTTCATTAGTATATAATATATTACGGGTATACGATATAAACTTCAAATTGTAATTTCAAAATATAATACTTAAAACGATTTTGTCGCTTGTATCTTGACAAATAACTATCGATTATCTTATCATAATCAACATTCGCTAAAATAATATCACCATATCATAAAAAACAAATATCATAATCATCTGTAAATGAAAATAATTCTTATGAATTGTAACACTATGAAATTAATAACACAACCAGCGCATACTCTAAAATATTAATACGTAATGTAATAAACTACTTCGTTCTTTTTAAAATTATTGTCCCTAAATAAAATATGCCCAATTTAAAAAAAGTAGGCCATCTATACTTTTCAATAAATCAATAATTATCATCACCCATTAAACTTCTTTTTAATTTGTTGACACAAAAAATGAACTATTGTTTTAGAACAATCCCAAAATAAAAAAATAAAATAAAATAAAATAAAAATAAAAAATAATAACTTTGGGAAGAACGATTGAGTTTTTCTACATCTTTAATCCACATTACATATGAGAATAATTGTGTATTCATATTTTGTAGGAGTACTTTGCAAAGAATTGGATTTTTGGTACAACACAATTTAAAAAGCAGACAAATGAAATTTGAGAAAAAGTAAAAGTACCAGCAAATACGTTGAAGGAAAAAAAAAAAAAGAAGACAAAAACTTTATTTTTATTGGTTGCATGTTAACCCTCCTTTTCCACGTGGCTGATCATACCCGACATCTTAAATTAATACGTAGCATTATTGTTTTATTTTGTCTTTCTCTTTCCCAAGTTACCATCTTCTTCCTCAACCATTGTTTCTTTTTCCTCCACTCTTATCCGAAAAAAAATTATGTGATCTACTCTTTCATATTTTGTTTCTGCCTAATATAAATGAAACTAAAATTTGATGCCCCCCAGAATTTTGCTGCCCTGGGCCGTCGCCCACCTCGCTCGGTACCAGGGCCGGCCCTGAGAGACGATGGCCCATTCGGGGGAATTTCAGTCCCGGTTAATTCTGCTTCCAACTGTAGACATCACAATCGTACCCCAACAGGGGATCATCATGAAGAATTTCCGAACTGGGAGGGGGCAGCACATGGTAGATGTTTTAATGGGGAGGAAAATGGGGGTAATATGGGTAGTTCATCTGGAACTTTTCCACAATCGGCAGCTGTAGTCCCTGTCGATTTGAACGACTTTCAAATATTGAAATCTTACGTGATGACAACTCAAACCATGGTACAATAATTAGAACCAAAACTAAAACTATGAATGACTTTGTTGATAATAGTTCAAATTGTAAAAAGAGTGGGCTCGAGATAACCAATTTGAAGGGACCTATTATGGAACATAATACTCCGATATCCAAAGATTATGTGCAAGGTGAAAGTATAATCACATGTAATGAATCTGAGCTGGGACCGGGTCTGAACAATGTGGGTCGAGCGGGTGAAAACAACTTAGTTGGAGCTCAAGGGAGGCAAGACAAGATTGGTTAAGCAATGTTTACTTATAAGCTCCCAAACAGTAACAGTCAAAGTGAAGTTACGACTGCCAATAGAAGCAAGGTATGGAAAAGACGTGATCGAAAGGGTAAGGAGAAAAATACTAACAGTGTAATAAAAGGTGAGAGTAATGGAGGTAAGAGATCGTTCGAGGAGTGTGGCCAAGGTGACATTATGGAAATTGATAATGTCAAGAAGCTAAAGGACAATTGTGATTCAAATTTAATGGCGAGTGTTGCGTTGCAACACCGCCGACCCAAATAAGTATCTTAAGCTAGAAAGTCCAAGGATTGGCCGGGCAACCCTTGGACGGTTCAACACCTTCGCTCCTTGGTGAAGGAACATAGCCCGACTATTATATTTCTTATGGAAACCCGGATTCATGATAGCGAAACTAGAGGTTTTAGATTTATATTTCCACTCTATAATGTATTAGTAATTAATTCTGTTGGAAGAGCAGGCGGTCTTTTACTTTTCTGGAAGAAAGATTGCGACTTAACTGTTGAAAACTTCTCACGTAACCATATCGATTTTCTAGTGAAAGAAGACGGTGGCAATGTTTGGAGAGGTACTGGGATATATGGTTGGCCCACACAACAAGAAAAGTTTCGAACTTGGGCTCTTTTACGTTCTCTTCAATCATACCAAAGGAGACCATGGGTTTGTTTTGGTGATTTTAATGAAGTTCTATACGCTTATGAGAAGACGGGGAGAAGGGGCTGCAACATTAATCAAATGACTTGCTTTTCTTGAGGCTTGTAATTTTTGCAATTTGGAAGATATGAGTGCTACTGGGGTTAAATTTACTTGGAGTAATGGTCGGCGAGGAGCTGCAAATGTCAGGAAAAGATAGGACAGGTTCTTAACTGGCGCGGATTGGTTGGATTTGTTCCCTGGTGCTTCTTTCCACAACCTTACAAGAATTTCATCTAATCATTCTCCAATTTTGTGTCGATTGTTGCCTCTCGTGAAAAAGAGACCTGTATTTCAGTTTAAAAGCATGTGGTTACGTGACGAAAGCATTCACGAGGTTGTTCAGGACGCATGGGCAAATGCTTTAGGTGCTGGTCTACAAAATGATCCATGTGCAATTATGGAAGAGTTTGCTGCTAGACTCTCCGAGTGGAACAAATTTAGTTTTGGTCACATTCAATGATTATTAAAATCAAAACAGAGGAGTCTTCAAATATTGCAGTGTAGTTTTGATGCCTCGATGTCAGCTGAGCAACAAGAATTGAGGGAGGAAATTAAAGAGTTACTCACTCACGCGGAAAAAATGTGGAAACAACGCAGTCACATTCAGTGGCTGAGCGAGGGTGATAATAATACCCGTTTCTTTCATTCTCGTGCTAGTAATCGTTGAAAGAGAAATAGAATTCTGAGACTAAACGATGAAGATGGGAGGTGGGTTGAAAATGATGATGATGTATGCATCTTGGCAACTCGTTATTTCACAAATCTTTTCTGTAGCTCATCACCTCAAGACTGTGAGTCAGTTGTGAATGACATTGATCGAAGTTTGACTTACAATGATAGAATTGCACTCGAGAGACATGTTACATCAACTGATGTGTATGAAGCTTTAATGCAGATGGACCCGAATAAAGCTCCGGGACCTGATGGTATGTGTGCTATGTTATTCCAAAAGTTTTGGGTGTGTGTAGGTTCGACAGTAGTTAATATGGTTTGTAATTTTTTTGAATCCGAAGTTCTACCTCCTAACATAAATAAAACTCTAATCACTCTTATTAACAAAGTCTCTAAACCTGAGTTGCTTAAAGATTTGCGTCCAATTAGTTTGTGTAATGTTCTTTACAAAATCATCTCGAAGGTTTTGGTTAACAGGATAAAACCAATACTCCCTCATATTATTCACGAGAACCAGTCAGCTTTTGTTTCTGACCGTATCATAACTGATAATGCAATTGTGGCGTTTGAAGTTCTACATTGGCTTAAAAACAAAAAAGATGGAAAGAAAGGGTCATTAGCACTTAAAAGTTGTTGTTCCCGTTTCACAATTAGAATTAACTACAAAGTTAAGCTAATCAAGTTCCATGACAGAGTAATGTATTGATTAACAAAGCAAAATAAGTAAAACGTAAAAGATAAACACAAGAGTTTTCCATCGTTTAAATTCTTATTAGAAGTTAATCAAAAGAATCTATACCCAAGTGTTTGCGGAAAAAATACTTTGGATTGAAACGAAAAAGTATGGTATGGTCTCCTTACTAAAATTAAGCTATGCTTAAGTGGAAATTAAAAGGAACCACTGAGCTATCTCAGGGACTAGGTTGCTCTTTGGGGGAGAAAAGTGGTTTTGTGAATGTCTAAGCATTAAGCGCACAAAACTTGTCCACTTTTCTCCCTTAGGATCCTATTTATACACAAGTATAAAAGAGCACACATGACTAAAAAGACAAAAAGAATGACCTAACTAATCAGGACAAAATACTGATGTATTTTGTCCTTGTTACAAGAACCTATTTTGGGTATAAGACAAATATGCTTTCTGAGTAACAGTGATGACAAGGTTCTTGTTCTTAAGCCTTTCAGGGGAAGTTTGACTTTGGCCTGATAAGGACTTCTTCTTATCTTTTCAAACTCTTCCCGCCTTGTCCCACCTTTCTTTTAGACTTCAGGTTCTTCAGTCTTCAAACTTTATTCTTTATAGTTGTTGAGGAGACTGGGGTTCAGTGAGTTATTGTCATCACTCACTGGACCCATTATCTTTTTCTTTGGCTTAGGTGACACTCAGGGAGTTCCGCCTCACTGAATGGTGAATCCTTTTTCTTAGACTCGTCCTAAGCATCCTGAAGATAACTCACTAAGTGACTGTTCACTCAGTGACCTGAGAGCGTTCACAGTTATGACACTTGGGCTAATTTGTATTCAAATCTTTGTTTCGAACGCTTGGGTACTGAATGGACCCAACAATCCCCCCCTATTTGGATATAAATTAAGCCTAGTGTTTTGATCAGTGTAAGTGAGCCAATAGGCTTCTTCTTACACTGAATATTCTAGAAAGCTATTAAAGGACACTGATATAATAAAACATGGGCCATCATTTTATTCATATCATTACATTTGTCCTATCATCTAAACATAATACTCAGGGAAATGCACTCAGGCTTCCATAATTTCCATGAGTTCCAATTTAGCTTTCTTTGACATCAACACCTGCTTGTCAGGTCTTTCATTCATCATCTTGTCC
Organism: Artemisia tridentata subsp. tridentata; assembly: GCA_021014915.2. NCBI lineage: Eukaryota > Viridiplantae > Streptophyta > Magnoliopsida > Asterales > Asteraceae > Artemisia > Artemisia tridentata. Next base: position 304,127,636 of record CP139508.1, read on the forward strand.
ATCAGCCTTATGAACTCTTCATTCTCAGGGCTCTTCACATGAAGTGCCATCAGCTTGTATGCCAGAAGAGTTGTTGTTTCCACCAGGTGTATATCACTGACTCTTTGAAAAGCCTGTTGACCAAACTCATCGATGAAGAAGATACCAAACTTAAGAAGCTTGATCACTTGGTTGGGAACAAACTTGACCCCTTCAGGAGGAATCCTGTTGCAGTGAAGAGCAGCTATAAATTGTTCAGGTTCTTGGCCTATAGCTTTTCTCTTCTTCCCAGTCTTCTGAGTTGGTTCAGGGATTGTAAGTCCCTGAGAAGCAAGTGCTTTCTCATCATTGATTCCAAAGCTCTTGGCCACCCTTTCCAGTTCCTTATATTTGTTGCTCAGGGCAGCCAGAAGGTCTGGAACACACCTGTTCTGCTTCTTCCTCAGGATGGGCCCCATCATGTCCCATTCCTTGATCCCATATTCTGAGAACTTGAAGGGTTTGTTCTTCTCAGAATTCCCTGGCCCTCTATAAACTGTGATGGCTATGGGATCAGTATTGGCATGAATGGTCATGTCAGTAATGAGACCTTCACCCTTTGTCTTCGTCATGTACCAGACATACTTCTTGATAACGCTCAAATTGTACATGTTTTTAGGAGCGTTATCGTGGATTTTATGCATATATATTGATCACTTTTATGAAATTATGGTACTTAATGAAGTATAATTTCTATTTTGGGTTCATGAAAGCTTACGACAAAGAAAACGAAGAAAAAGACGAAGAAATGATTAATAACCGAAGATTTATGCTTGTACGAAGAATTCCCGACAAAAGAAAGTCTTTTGGAGTATATTCGAGAAGATAAAGTCATGAAGTTGTCACTCCAAAGACTCAAGAATAAAGCACAAAAAGGAAAACGAGAAAAGAAATGAAGAAAAGAAGCTAAAACGAAGAAATAATGGAAGACTCGTTGTTCCCGACCCACCTCCACCATTTTGGCTATAACTTGAACATACGAACTCGGATTTAGTTGATTCAAGCGGCCACGGAAACCTAAGAGAAAGATATACAACTTTCAAGGAGCCAAAATTCTCCAACCCATTCGATGGAGCCGCAACTGATCGGATGGAGCTGACGGATTCATCCAACCGATCGGCATTACCCCGCATCCAATCGGTTGGACCAATTTGACTTCCCTAGTTAATTTTTAATGTGTAATTAAGTGCCATCAAGCCCATGTCCATCATATGGCCCTAATAACTCCTAAACCTGCTACTTTGTGACACTTTGTGACCTAGTTACTTACATGTTAGCTAAGGGTGGCTTCTACATATAAATAAGACCATTTTGGCTTGCTTTTAGGTGTGAAATTCTAGCCTCCACCCTGAAGGACGAATTTTCACCAACTATTATCAACCACAAAAGACCACAAACCTCTGCCATTTTCAGAAGTAGTGCTAAAGTTCTAAAGAAAGTGTTCGGGTGTGATTTTCCGGCTTGGTTAAAAGTTGTAGTTGATTGGAGGCTTGAAGGTTGCTATAATCCTTCACCTTTACCTATTGTAATTGATACCTTGGGTAAACTCTTGTTACTTTTATGATGTTGAATTCTATTATTCATGTTGAACTTTGGTTATTGATTAATCTTGACATGGAATAGTTTTGTTTACTTGTTTGGATATTGTGATAATTTATGATAATAGGATGTTTGGATATTTGTAGTGTTTGTTTGATAACATCATATTTGGTTAAATTGGATCTTGTTATTGTTTATTGTTTTGATTAAACATTGTTGGGTATACAAGGATTCTCAATAGTGTTTGATTTCAACTCATTAGTCGACGAATGTTTTGGTCTTGTACTTTGTGACGATTTTATGAGAAACTTAATAAACATAACAAGTGAAAGTTCAATTTAGATTAAGGGTCGAAAGACATCTTTTGAATATGTGTTCTAATCAAGTAAATGGAACTTCACGAATTAATAACATTAAAGTCTACGGTTCAAAAGGATTCTTTCTTGTTATAGGCATAAGGCTCATGACATGACCATTTGATTGAGGCTTATACATATCTGATTTATAAAACATTAAATTATTATTGGTTCTAAAGGTCGAAATGATTACCTTTGATAATATGTTTTCCAAACTAACCATCCTAAAACTAGTAAAGGCTTACACCAAGTCCTTACTAACTTATTATCATTTCCAAACATGTATGTTCTTTGTGTGCTTGTTCTCATATTGCTTTTCTTGTTGGTTTGATCCGTGACAATCATAACCATCAACTTGTTACTTGCTTAAACAAACAAACGACACTTGAGTGCAACCAAGTCTCTTGGGACGACCTTGACTTACCAACCTCTATACTACATACGACAAGGGTATACTTGCCCGAATGTGTTCCTAGTTAATCGGTAATTCTTGTTCATAAATTTAAAACCTCGTGCGAACGCATCAAGTTTTTGGCGCCGTTGCCGGGGACTTGTTTTGCATTTTTTTGTTTGTTTGTTTGTTTCCTTGATATATTGATTGATTGCTTGTTTGCTAATTTGTTCGAATGCTATATTCTCCTGCTCATAAATGATTGTTTCTTTGCTCTTGTTTGATTGCTCTTGCTTGCTTGTTTGTTCATGATGATTGCTTAATTGCCTCCCTTGCGTTTTGTTTTAAAAATCTCTTAATTTTTCATCTTTTGCTTAATGATCTTGACATCAAAATCAAGTGTTTTGGTGTTGGGATTAGGTTTCATGTGTTCTAAAAATGCTCATTCAAATGTTTGCTTTCAAAGTTTGTGCTCGAATTGCTTGAAAAAAAAACCCCCACCAATTGTCTTAATTTTCTTAATTGTTTTCCGTGATTTATAATGTTTTCATATTTGTTTAGAATAGTAGAATATGCTCTTGTGTATTTAACTTTATTTTTAAGTTTAATAAAAGTCATAAAATTTAAACATGGTTCAAAAAAAAAAAAAAAATAAAAAATCCGAGCCGTCCATCCGATCGGATGGCATGTGTATCGATCGGTTGGGAGTCTTAGAAAAAGTTGGATCAGATGAACCGATCGGTTGGATGATGAACCGATCGGATGGTCAGCTCGGTAAAATTTTTATTTAGGAAACCGATCGGTTAGATCCTCCAACCGATCGGATGGACCAATCGGTAAAAAAAAAATGTTATTTTCATTTTTCGTATTTTGTTCTTGTGTGTTTGTGTTTAGATCGAATAAGTTTAAATGTCTTTTGTTTTTTGCAAGAGTATCATTTCTTTTATTCTACTTAAATTTGTTTTTTTTTTTTCATTTTAAATTTTGTTAATTTAGTACGTTGTGAATAAATAAGTAATTGTTTTAAAAATAAAAATATTTTGAACTTTGTGGGTATGTTCACTGGAAACCCTCACGAGACTTCACTCGTCCACTCGGGCCACCGAGGGGTTTAAAAGGCTTGTTACATACGCTAAATGCAACCGTGATGCCTACGAAAGTGAGTTTTAGGATTTTACGCATTTTTTTTTTGTAGTTTAGTTTATTTTTGCAGATTTAATAAGCTCTTGAAGATTGGATTATTGGTGATATTATACTTGGTGTGGAGATGTTTTGTTGAATGAGAAATTGATTGATCTCATACGCTTATGCTAGCATTTGCTTAGAATCTTATCTTATGAAGTTCGATCGCGATTTCTTGGCCCGGGAAGTTTCGTTTCTCTTGGACTATTTATTTATTTATTTTCCCAATTTTACATGCTTTGAAGTAAAATTTCATTACATTTTGGACAATGCTTAACTTAAGTGTGGGGGGGGGGGGGGGGAAGTAAATAGAAAAAAACGAAACTACTTTTCAAATTTATATTTTTTGGGGCCAATTTAAAATTTTGTATACTTGTTTGCCCTTGTGATCTAATTACTTTCACGCTATTAGGATAATATATTAGAATAACTGGATTATCCCACTGGTGAAATCTGTAATTTTGAAAAAATTGAGATGTGTCCCGATTAATATTGCAATCCATTCTGGGATCGATAACATTTGCTAGCACATATTATAGCCCTTTCCACTAAATTGTGAGGAGTTAAGCCTGTTTTGTATTTAGCATACATCTTTTATGATTGAATCTTTTGCTATGAGTGTGCCGGTGATTTTAATTATTTTAGAACTTGTACTTGTAAATCATTACCAGACCGCAGTAAGATCGCATTCGTGTGATAAAGAGGCATCCTTAGGAATAATACCAAATGGCCATCCGTTTACAAAATAATTTTTGCTAACTACATTGGCTAGTTAACCACCCATATGACCCATTTGTTAGCGTTTATCTTTGACGCTAGATACCCATAGTTAAACCCTCCAAGCCATCCTTTTCATTTTTGATTAAATCCAGAAAAACACAAAAAATATTTTACACTTTAAACCTTAGCCTAACCCTTTGTCAAAGTCTAAATGGTGGGTTGCTAGCTGCTTGGTATGTTGGATTGTTTTTGATGATTATTAGTTAGCCACACTTTGTCATTCGTGTGTGCCATTCCGACGAAGATGGAGAGGGCCCGCTTCATATTTTGTATTTTTGTGGTATATGCTTATGCGAAGTGTGGGGGAGATGTGATGTATGAAAGAAAGGTTAAAAAAAATGTAAAAAAAAAAAAAAAGAAAAAAGAAAAAAAAAAAAAAAGAAGTCATCGCAACTATAAGGTGACAATTATTGCCAATGAGCTATATTATTATGAAGATGAAGAAAGAAGATTATGTGATATGTTGTTAGCCGATGTGCTAAATATGAGGAATATTATTATGGTGAATAGATGTATCGGTATGTGAAAGTCCGAAGAGGAGAAAAATCGTAACAATAATCATTTACGGGTTTGCGGTTTGTTCGGTAACTAGCAACAATGGGACTTAGACTTGACTTTAATTTTCTTTTAAAACCAATTTCATAAATACTCCCATGCCTTATCCCTACCCTTACCAAATTGCTTTATTCGTTGTTAGCTTTCGAGCATCCGGATATAGTGATGGCTTTGTGAAAATATGTAGTGCATTAATATTGTAGTGACCATCCGGTTTTTGAATAGTTGAAAAACGCGCCAGCGATCTAGTGCGTATTTAGGCGACCATCCGTTATGCAAATAACGTTGCCAGCGAACCAAGGTACAATCTAGTGACCATCCGTTGCTTAGCTAGTCAAGAATTCGTTGCTAGCGATCTATTATATTCTTGTATAAAATACTTTCACATTAGCCAGGTACCCTTAACCTTAAACCTGAATAAAAGACCTCTTTAGATGTTTATAGTTTGTGCTTACGCCACGTCGGTGGAGTTTTTTTCTTGTACAAGCCTATGGTAATAAACGGATCATGACTGAGCAATGAGTGTGATTTCTCTTATATATACTCCATTTCCTAAATAAATGAGTGATTGAGTGAATTATACTTCGTTTCTTTTTCATGAGGTGTTTAGAAATGTTACTCAAACAAGAAAATCTTCATACATCTCGGTTTTTCACCATAACGCTTAAAAATGATGAATTGTATCTTGTACTTGTACTTGGTAGATTTGCATCATAATTTTTATAATCATTTTTCATGCACCATGTGGGATCTATTTTTCTTAATAATTGCTTGAGGGCAAGCAAACCCTTAAGTGTGGGGGAGTTTGCGCTCATTACGCTCATTTTCTCATTTTCTCTTTTATCTTAAAAAAAAATTACGATCTGTCCAACCGATCGGATGTGCGAGCATCCGATTTGGTTGGCAGGTTGCATGTTTTTACGAATTGTCCATCCGATTGGATGGAGATGCAAACCGATCCGATGGATGCGTCGGTTAATTTTTTTTAAAAAAAATTCTTTTTGTTTTGTCATTTAGGTATGAATTTCGATTTTTCTTTTTCTAGATTTGCTTGAGGGCAAGCAAATTTCAAGTGTGGGGGAATTTGATAACGCTCAAATTGTACATGTTTTTAGGAGCGTTATCGTGGATTTTATGCATATATATTGATCACTTTTATGAACTTATGGTACATAATGAAGTATAATTTCTATTTTAGGTTTATGGAAGCTCACGACAAAGAAAACGAAGAAAAAGACGAAGAAATGGTCAATAAACGAAGATTTATGCTTGTACGAAGAATTCCCGACAAAAGAAAGTCTTTTGGAGTATATTCGACAAGATAAAGTCATGAAGTTGTCACTCCAAAGACTCAAGAATAAAGCACAAAAAGGAAAACGAGAAAAGAAATGAAGAAAAGAAGCTAAAACGAAGAAATAATGGAAGACTCGTTGTTCCCGACCCACCTCCACCATTTTGGCTGTAACTTGAACATACGAACTCGGATTTAGTTGATTCAAGCGGCCACGGAAACCTAAGAGAAAGATATACAACTTTCAAGGAGCCAAAATTCTCCAACCCATTCGATGGAGCCGCAACTGATCGGATGGAGCTGACGGATTCATCCAACCGATCGGCATTACCCCACATCCGATTCATCCAACCGATCGGCATTGCCCCGCATCCAATCGGTTGGACCAATTTGACTTCTCCTAGTTAATTTTAATGTGTAATTAAGTGCCATCAAGCCCTATGTCCAATCATATGGCCCTAATAACTCCTAAACCTGCTACTTTGTGACACTTTGTGACCAAGTTACTTACATGTTAGCTAAGGGTGGCTTCTAAATATAAATAAGACCATTTTGGCTTGCTTTTAGGTGTGAAATTCTAGCCTCCACCCTTAAGGACGAATTTTCACCAACTATTATCATCCCCAAAAGACCACAAACCTCTGCCATTTTCAGAAGTAGTGCTCAAATGCTAAAGTAAGCGTTCAGGTGTGATTTTCCAGCTTGGTTAGAAGTTGTAGTTGATTGGAGGCTTGCAGGTTGTTATAATCCTTCACCTTTACCTATTGTAATTGATACCTTGGGTAAACTCTTGTTTCTTTTATGATGTTGAATTCTATTATTCATGTTGAACTTTGGTTATTGATTAATCTTGATATGGAATAGTTTTGTTTACTTGTTTGGATATTATGATAATTTGTGATAATAGGATGTTTGGATATTTGTAGTGTTTGTTTGATAACATCATATTTGGTTAAATTGGATCTTGTTATTGTTTATTGATTTGATTAAACATTGTTGGGTATACAAGGATTCTCAATAGTGTTTGATTTCAATTCATTAGTCAACGAATGTTTTGGTCTTGTACTTTGTGACGCTTGTATGAGAAACTTAATAAACATAACAAGTGAAAGTTTAATTTAGATTAAGGGTCGAAAGGCATCTTTTGAATATGTGTTCTAATCAAGTAAATGGAACTTCACGAATTAATAACATTAAAGTCTACTGTTCGAAAAGATTCTTTCTTGTTATAGGCATAAGGCTCATGACATGACCATTTGATTGAGGCTTATACATATTTGATTTATAAAACACTAAATTATTATTGGTTCTATAGGTCGAAATGATTACCTTTGATAATATGTTATCCAAACTAACCATCCTAAAACTAGTAAAAGCTTACACCAAGTCCTTACTAACTTATTATGATTGCCAAACATGTATGTTCTTTGTGTGCTTGTTCTCATATTGCTTTTCTTGTTGGTTTGATCCGTGACAATCATAACCATCAACTTGTTACTTGCTTAAACAAACAAACGACACTTGAGTGCAACCAAGTCTCTTGGGACGACCTTGACTTACCAACCTCTATACTACATACGACTAGGGTATACTTGCCCGAATGTGTTCCTAGTTAATCGGTAATTCTTGTTTATAAATTTAAAACCTCGTGCGAACGCATCACTTCTCATAGTTCTTCCTCTTTCTTTCAGTATTAAGCTTGACCTTAAGATTGTGTTCTTTGATTCGGCCAGCCTGAAGTTTGAGGAATTGTTCCCCCTTGATAACCTGTTCAGTTTCCCTGATGACTTCCTTGGCCACTTCAGCAATCACTGGCCTAATGAGGCTTTCAGTCTTGAGCCTTTCCTCTTCATCCCACCACTTCTTCTTTGGTGCCCTTGAATTTTCTCTCATCATCTAAGATGATTTCCAAGAGTGCATCTGGGTCAGGACGCACGATTCTTGGTGCCTTTACCAATTTTGGAGGAGAATCATCAGTCTTCATGATTCCCTTCCCTTTGTCAGTGGGAGGGGTTGAACTGAAGGAGGCTTCAGGGAACTCTGTTGTTGTTGTTGCTTCAGTTGAAATGGGAGTGATAGTAACTGCAACAAGTGCAGAAGAGGTTGAGGTTCCTGGCATGTAGCTTTGTAGAGGAACAGCTTCAGTTGCAGGTTCAGGAGCTGGTTCATCAGGTTTCTCCCCCTCAACAGATGCTGGAGCTTTAGGGTAAGCATCTGTTGACTGAGGAGCTGGGGGAACTTGAGAAGTCTGAAGAATTGTCAGTATGGTGGAGACCATGTTCTTTATGTCAGTGGTCTCATTCTTCAGGATGGATATGAAATCTGCCATGGTGACTTGAGCTTTGGTGAGTTCGGTGACCTTGGTGGCGTAGTGACTGACCAGCTCATTATGTTTAGTGGAGAGTTGGTCAAAGGCGGATGAAATTTGCATCAGGCATCCCTGGGTATCAGAGACTGAATTCTGAATGGCTTCTTGCTGAGACCTGAGAGGTGCAAGATCCACCTCTTTGAGGAGCTTGAGAAGCTCAGTAATGTTGGAGGAGGTGGTCTTCTGAGAATCCATAAACTCAGTCAGCCTGGTAATGAGAGTTGGGTCATCTTTGAACTCTTCTTGAATTACACTAAGAGTCTGCAACACATTGTGGAATTATGTTTCTTGTTCAAAGCCCAGATGCTCAATAGTGGTCCTTAGGTCACTGATTTGTTTATCAGTGAAAGCAGTAACCTGATGAAGTTTACCTTGAGAGCCTTCAACAGCAGCCCTGAAGTCAGCATAAGAGGTTGCTGCATCAGTATGCTGATCCCATTGTTCCTTTGTTATCTTATTGAAGAGGGCAATGTTTGACTTACAGAGGAACTTGACTAAATTCCTTTCAGTGAGAGGTAGAACATTGTCATACTTCTACAGTTCCTCAGGAGGAGGAGGATTTGCCTGATGATGATGATGATGTAGATGTAGGGTTGTGATGGGGTTCTTGTTCCTCAGGAGGAGGAGATGATGTTGGCTATTCAGTGTACTGAGGAGAGTTGTAAGTCTCAGTCTCCATGTCATCCCCAGCAGCAAAAACTTCGTCATCTCCAAAATCATCCATTTCCTATTCTGATTCTTCGTTTATGAGCATTTGGAGATTAGCAAGAGTTGGAACCAGGTGTGCATCCGGCTCCCCCTTAAAAGAGGGCTCGCCTTCGGTTTGGCCAGGTCCTGACCCCTCTATTCTGGCAGACTGGGTTTTATCTGCCTGGTCCTTAGGGCCAGTTCTCGATAGACTCGCATCGCCATGAGGGGTGTAGGTTCCATATTAGCGGATGGTTGCATGCCCTCTGAGTCTTTGTCCCTTAAGGTGCCTTCAGGGACTAGTGGGTTTTCTCTAGTACCATCACTAGGCAATGAGGTGTTGAGGTCCCCCTTTCCATCAGGGTTGTACTGCCCTGACGAAGATATAGGGACCGTTACTCCATGAGACCCTGATTGTGATTGATCAGAGCCATAAGCAGGATGTTGAATGTTGAGGTCCCCCTTTCCACCAAGGTTGTGCTGCCTTGATGAAGATTTAGGGACCAGTCCTCCCTGAGATTCTGACTATGATTTTTCAAAGCCATAAACGGGATATGAGTGCGTGTGGGTCCCCTTCTTGGTAGAGTAGTGCTGCTCTACTGAGGATATAGGACCCTGTTCTCCCTCAGGCAAAGGTGGTGATTGACGAATGCCTTCATTGGAAAGTGATTGGGAGATGGTTCCTGACTCCACTGACTTGTATATGCCAGTAGAGTCTTTAGGAGCAGGTTTGCCCGAGGACACTGAGGGTGATTTCTCAGTGCCCTCCGTTGGCGGTTGTTCTTTGGCCAATTGGGTCTCAACTGTGGGTGTCTCAGTGGGCTTGGCCATTTTTTGCCTTTTTTTCTCAGGCTTTGAGGCAGAGTTCTCAGTGTCGAGTGGTTTGGGTTGAACCACCTTCCTGGACCCCATTCTTTTTCTTCTTCTCCTTCTTGGAAGGAGAAGACACTGGTGATATTGCGTCTGCGCCCTGAATGACCATCAACATGTATGTGGTCAGGGCTACTGGTGTAACCTCAGTGAGGTCTCTAGAATAATTGGCCTTATGTAAGACATCAGGGTCAGATCCCTGTGTGTTGGGCCTTATGTACTCAGAGCCTAATAGGTCTTGAAGCACACAGGAAATAAACCTAGGGTAAGACATGTATCTTTGCCTGGACTTCCCTGATAGCTTGAATATGAGGTCTTTGAAGATTATTTCTCCAATATCTATTTTTCTACCCTCCAGGAGACTGAACACTATCATTTGTTGAGCAGTGTTCAATTGCTCCGTGGAGGACTTGTTTCCACCAAGGACCTGAATGACAAAGGTCATCAGTTTCCTCCAGACTGCAGGAAACTAGGTTTTGATGATTGGGGTTTTACCAAAAGAGTCCATGGGGCCACATCAGGGTGTTTGCCATCATGTGGCCCAAGTAAAAGCAATTGGGTTTTTACTTCACTTTCAGTGGGGTGAGGGACAAACGTCTCAGTGTAATCAAGGCCTGTGGCTTTGATAAAGGTCTTGTAATCCAGGGAGAAGGTTTTCTTCCCATGGTCCACTGAGAAGGTAATGATGGAGTCCTTGGTGACATCAGGGTTGGTAACCACTGCTGTGCACCAGAATTCCCTCAGATAGTCATGGTAAATGACTCGGGGTGTCTTGGTAAATGTCGTAGAGAGGAAGCAATTTTGCAAGTAGTTTACCATATCCTTATAGGCTGAAAATTTTTCCGGATAGGCAAAATTCCCTACGACATTATTCTTGGTCAAATCTACGCCCTCTAGTTGGAATTCCACATTAGGGGCGCAGGTAATAGATTTAGAAGCAACCATTGTAAGAGATGGTCTTGGTTTTGCAAAAAAGGTCTGGGTTTTGATAATAAGAACACACACAAGTTTTGAGAAAAAATAGCAAGGGTTTGATTAAAATTACAAAGCGTGTGTGTGTTTTTATTTGTGTGGGTATTTATAGGAAAGTGGAGAGAGGGGTGGTTTTTTCACTGTTGCGAATTTTACTCAAGATTTGAAAACTGTTTTGTACAAAATGTTTGACATCCGCATTAAAATCCACCACTCCACTTTCTCGGGTTTTGCGCAACTGCCAAGGTGAACAGTTGTGCCGTCTGCAAAAAGTGTATTTTGCAGGGTGACATCACCACATATAATATCAAAAGATATTATTTGTAAGGAGAAGTATTAAATGCCATGTGGGATATGTAGTGATGATGTGGGGGCCCAAGATGTGGATGCCAGAATGCATAGGAACATATATTCCTATATTAAATGTGCATCCAGTTACCATCTAGGACATTAACTAACTAAATACTTAGAGCATTTAGTAAAGCATTGATTGATGTCTTGAAGCCCCTGAATGGCTTTTCATTCAGTGTGAGGGTGTTCAGGGAAGGCTATTCAGTGAGATAATAGAATTTTATTCACTGAGAGATTTGTTGAGTCAGGGACCAAAGGTTATCAGAATTTACACTAAGTTGGATAGATTCAATAAGTGGACTGATTCTCAATATCCAACATTCCCAATTCAGCTTTCAGTCTTGTGACAGTTGGTTCATCCAATGGTTTGGTGAATATATCAGCTAGCTGATATTCAGTGGGAATGAAGTGTAATTCAATGTCACCATTCATGACATGGTCCCTGATGAAATGATATCTGATATCAATGTGTTTGGTTCTCTGATGAAGAACTGGGTTATTTGAGATAGCAATTGCACTTGTGTTATCAAAAAAGATGGGAACCATCTTGTAATGGATGTCATAGTCACTGAGTTAACTTTTCATCCATAGCACATTTGCACAACAACTGGCTGCTGCAACATATTCAGCCTTAGCTGAGGACATTGCAACTGATTGTTGCCTCTTAGCACTCTAATAGACTAGTTTACCACCAAGGAATTGGCAGGATCCTGAAGTGCTTTTCCTATCCATGTTGCAGCCTGCATACTTAGAGTCTGAGTAACATTTGAGATCAAAGCCTGAACATTTAGGGTAGTACAATCCAAGAATTGGAGTACATTTCAGGTACCTGAGGATCCTTTTCACAGCTGTAAGATGTGATTCTCTTAGGTCAGACTGATATCTGGCACACAAACAGACTGAGAATTGGATATCATGCCTTGATGCAAGTAGGTACATTAGTGACCCAATCATTTCTCTAAAAAGAGTTTGATTTACTGGTTTACCAGCAAGGTTAGGACCAATGTTGTTTCGGCGAACCATGGGAGTTTTCACTGAGGCACAGTCACTGAGCTCATACTTTTTCAGTAGGCTTCTAGTGTACTTCTCTTGACTGATAGAGGTTCCCTTATCAGTCTGCTTGATTTGCAGTCCAAGGAAGTAAGTGAGTTCTCCCATCATGCTTATTTCAAATTCCTTTGCCATCAGTTTTTCAAACTATTTGCAAAGTTTATAACTTGTTGAGCTAAATATGATGTCATCCACATACACTTGAACAAGAATGACATCTTCTTTTGCCCTATAGATAAACAAGGTGTTGTCTATCTTGCCTCTGACAAATTTGTTTTGGATGAGAAAGGCTGAAAGAGTTTCATACCATGCCCTAGGAGCTTGTTTCAGTCCATAAAGGGCTTTGTCAAGCTTGCAGAAATAGTCAGGAAACTCACTGCTTTCAAATCCAGGAGGTTGTTGAACATAAACTTCTTCTTTCAGTGATCCATTTAGGAATGCACTTCTTACATCCATTTGATACTCTTTGAAGTTCATGTAGGTTGTAAATGCAAGAAAGATCCTGATGGCTTCCATTCTTACAACAGGTGCAAATGTTTCTTCATAGTCAATGCCTTCTTGTTGGTTATAACCTTTGGCAACAAGTCTGGCCTTGTTTTTCATGACTATGCCATTTTCATCATTTTTGTTTTTGAACACCCATTTCATGCCAATGACTGAAACATCCTGAGGACATTTGACCAAGGACATTACCTTGTTTCTGTCAAATTGTTCTAGTTCATCATGCATGGTCTGAACCCAACTAGGATGTTTCAGTGCTTCTTTGACACTTTTAGGTTCGATAGTGGAAATGAAGTCCACAAACAGGCATTCATTAACTGAGATTGCCTTTAGTTTAGCAGCCATGCTTCTAGTAAGCATTCCTTCAGTGGGCTCTCCAATTATGTTGACAAGTTCTATATCTTTAGACCTAGTCCAACTGTCCTGAGGTATTGGATATTGATTTGAACTTATGGAGGCCTGATTGGTTGGAGGTGTAGGTTTTGGTGCAGACACTTGAGGATCTTCAGGATCTTGAGTGTCTAACTGACTTGGCTGATCACTAAGATTGATTGGTTCCTGAGCACTTTGTTCAGACTGATTGATTTCATCAGTACATGTCTGTGCTTCAACAAACTCAGTGATGGTTGGATAAGGGAGGTTATGAGGGCAATGTAATAGGATATATAAGCATCTGCTTGATACTGAGTGGAAGGATTATTGTCAGGACGATATTCATCAGGAGGATATCTTGATGAATCATCAATTCCGATCTCTTCCACTGAGGTGTTTGAGAATCTGATTGCTTCAACACTCTCATCAAATGTGACATTGAATGTTTCCTCAGTCTGTTGTCTCCTTGTATTGAACACCCTAAAGGCTTTAGAGACAAGAGAGTATCCTAGAAAATATCCATCATCAGCTTTTGCATCAAATTTCCCTAAGTGATCCTTGCGATTACGAATAAACACAGGGCACCCAAAGACATGAAAATAGCTCATGTTAGGGATTCTTCCTTTGAATAACTCATAAGGAGTTTTGCTATGTCTCTTGACAATGATGGATCTGTTTTGAGTATAACAAGTAGTTTTAACTGCTTCAGTCCAAAAGTGTATGGATAGGACTGATCCAGTTAGCATTGTCCTAGCAGCCTCAATGAGTGTTCTATTCTTCCTTTCAGCAACACCATTTTGTTCAAGTATATAAGGAGAGGAGAAATTTTGAGAAATTCCTTTCTCATCACAGAGACACTCAAGTTCATGATTTTTGAACTTAGTCCCATTGTCAGTACTGATTTGTTTGACTTTATGTCATTTTGGATTTCAATGTTCCTGACAAAGGACATGATTGTTCCAGCTGCCTGACTCTTTTTGGTCTGGAAGTAAACCCAAGTGTATCCTGAGTATTCATCCACAATGACCAGAGTATATTTCTCATGATTAATGGACCTAGGACTGATGGGTCCAAAGAGATCCATATGGAGAAGATGAAGGCAGCTTTTGATGGAGAAGTTTTGCTTAGTTTTAAAGGATGCTCTATGATGTTTACCTTTTTCACAGGCAGAGCAGGGTTTATCCTTTGAAAACATAAGTGATGGTAAGCCAAGGACCTTGTTTTCTTTGACAAGATTGTTTATGTTTTTGAAATTCAGATGGGAGAGTCTCTTATGCCAAAGCCAGTTGAGAGTTTCAGTGGCTTTAGCAAAGGGACAAGTTCCATTCTAAGTTAGAGTAGACATATCTAACACATAAACATCTTGTCTTCTTGGTGCAATGAGAACTACTTCTTTATTAGCATTAAAGATAGTACCTTGCTTATCATCAAATTGAACTATGTATTTTGCATCACATAGTTGACTGACACTGATTAGATTGTACTTGAGACCATTACATAAGCTATCATTGTAAAAACTATTCCACTACAGTTTACTGAACCATAACCTTCAGTGAGACATGATGAATTGTCAGCAAATACCACCTTAGGTCCTGGTTCCTCAACATATTTGTGAAGATATTCCTTCAAACCAGTCATGCTTCTTGAACATCCACTATCTAGGTGCCAAACAGGCTCCCTGGTATGTCTCTGCATAAATAGTAAACTGTGTCAGTTTTTCTTAGGACCCTTCTTCTTGGAGGGCTTGGTTTTGAGGCCTTTTTAAAAGGTACAATTGATGTATGGTCAGTAGTGGTATGGACTGTGCTTCCAGATATTCTACATTTGGTAGTTGATGTGGGCTCAGTAGACTGAGAAGAGGATTTCGTGATGCCTCTTCAAGCCTGAATGACCTTTTCGTGTCCTGAGGTGTCATGAGATGGATCTCCACATATGTCACAAGAAGGATCCATTAGACAATCATCAGGAAGATGGCCATTGAAGCCACAGTGTGGACAAGGTGAAAAAGGCTTGGCCTTTTGTCTTTGCTTCTGTTTAGAATCAGAAGGATACTAAAAAGCTTGTGTTTTAAAGTTTGCAGCACTGGATGAGACTGTGTATGACAAGTGATCAGAAGTTATGTGATCTTCCTTTTTGCATATCATGCAAAAGAGGATTCTATAACAATCATCAGTGGAATGATTTGTATAGTGACACAACTTACATCTTTGCCGAAGCTTTGAAGGTTTTGGTTTGGAGATGCTTGAGGAAGCTAATTTGAGTTCCTTAATCTTAGATTGAGGAGGTTTCTCAGAAGATTCTACCTTCTAACTCAGCTTTCTGACAAGCTCATCCAACTGATCATATTTTCAATCAGGGCTTTCAGTTTTTACTTCAGTTGGGACTGAAGTTGTTGAGTCATCAGTAGGAACTGAGACTTCATGTGTGGGTCTCTTCAGGATTGTTTTTCCCAATCCTGACTTCTCCTTTGGAGAATGTTGAGAGTAGACTAATGGTGTAAGGTCTGAGTTTGGTGCAGCTCCCTGAAGTACTTTCAAAGGTGGGAGTGGTGTTTGTGATTCTGATTCAGACTCATTGATAGACTCAGTGTTACTGGGTTTATCAGTGAGTCCAAGCATATCTTTTATGGCCTGACTTTCAGGTTGCAAGATTTTCCCAGTCTCAAAGTTAGGTAACTTACTGACAGGGTTGTTTCTTATAACCCAGTCACTAGACTTGGGTTCCATTTCTTGCTCAAAAGATATGCCAGCTGGTATAAAGGCCTTTTCAATATGACTCTCACTGAGGGATTCAATATGAGAATAATATGAGCTGGTCTTCTCCTATGACTTTCTGTTAATTGCTTAATATTAATCTTTATCACACAACAACAATATGATAATAATAGAAGAATAGATAAGAAATGGGAATTGTGTATATTAGATTAAGGAGAAAGATAAGAAAGAGATACAAGAGAAAGAATAACACACACATCCAACCCTTCCAAGTGAGTGGAAGGGTGCTATTTATAGGCTTCAAGAATGGAAGGCTTGGGTGGGCTTGGATTAAGCTTGGGCCTTTTACATGGACTATAATCATACATTTAATCTATAAGGTTAATCCAAGCCCATTGACTAAATTAACTAAACTAAACAATGACACACTTAATTAAACTAATACAATGATGAATGACCATCACTTTAAAATAAATCCTAACAATCTCCCCTTAAGGGATGGTCATTCAAATGATGCTCCAAGTGATATGGTCTTTTGTCTTCATTATCTTGAGCATTGAGTGTCGTTGTATAGCAGTTTTTGTTTTTGGTTCCTTCATGCTATGTGATCTTCAAAGTATCGTTTTTGAGGTTGTTCTTGCCTTCGATCAGCATCTTCATGTGATTATGACGTCGTGACCCCCAACATACTCATACATCTTGAACTTTATACTTATGCTAACAATCTCCCCTTTTCTTTCATCATATGAACTTGTTCTCGACATCTTGATTAGCTTCTTGACTTTGTCTTTTCACTTTGTCTTTAACTTGATCTTCTTGTCTTGAACTCTTACACTTGAGCTTTGTTGGAGATGTTCTTCATAAGTATGAGTATGCTGAGGTGAAGATGAATGATGTATGTGGTGATGGTTAATGGATGTTTATAGGTAGCTGCATAAAACCGTTAGTAATAATCATCCAGCGCTTACAGGTTGGGACTTTGAGATTGTCAACAGCATAGTCTGAAGACTTTCTCTAATCCTTCCCCAGGCCGTTCTGAACCGGATACCCCCGAAAGGGCTTACACGGACACACCGAAGTGCACCCACGATTCAGTGAGTCACTGGAGATCACCCCACGACTGTAGACCGTCTGAAGCACGTAACCATCATGATATAAAATGGCAAGATCCTTGGATCTCATTAAGACTCTTACAACTTGTGTCCTTTTTGACGAAAACAAGTGTATCATTTTATGGAAGTGTTCCTAACGAGATATATTGATGAATCTCATGGCTCTAGACTCGATAATGTGCGTTTTGGTTTTAGTCATCGGAGGCATGGAGCAGAGTGCCACCTTTTCAATATCAACACATCTCGGAATGAGAGGCCGATAGATTATGTAGTGTTCTCCGTGAGAAATGAAACAAATATCTTTTAAGAGATATCTGAGTGGCTAGGAGGGGTTTGTGCAGCGCGTCACTGGGTCCATGACGTCTTGTCTTCAATATCAGTATCACCTTAGTGAGTACCGATAGCAGATGTATTGACCCGGTTTCTGCCCTAAGTTTTCATGGAGGGCTATTTCTTTTCACCCTTTCATTCAACTTTTCTTTTTAATTCTTCAACCCCTTCTTTCCCTTTCTCATTTACTCCTTTTTCAATCATACCTAAGGACTTTTAATTCTAATCTATTGGATTTGTCCTTGGGTAGATCCCTCCGGCTCTGGCGGATCATAGGACGGTTTTCCTAACCTTAGTCACCTTATAACTCCATGACTATCCTAGATTTGCCATAAAACCTTTTGAAAATCTCTCAAAGTGTTTATGAGTAAACACATTTAGTTAGCACTTTGAGAGTTTTATATTTTTGAAATACTCCCCCTTCACATGTGCTTATGAGATTTAAGAAAGAATAGCACATGTTGGGTAGAGTTCGCACATTTGAAATGATTGATTTTCAATGAACATGACCTTCGCGAGACACGCTTACATCACTAGTTGGACTAGCTTGAAATTATTACCCGTCCCGGTCATATTCAATGATCATCTCTCGAATTGGTACATTCTACTCTGACAAGTCCTTCGCGAGACACGTTTACATCAATGGATAACCATCTTGAAATTATTACCCGTCCCGGACAAGTCTTTTCGATAACGGACAATTAGGTTTCGTCAATTCGAGGGTTAGAACTTGAGTCTTTTTGTAGAGCTCGACTCACGATCACATTTTAATCACATTTCTCCCCCTCAAAAATAGCATTTCAATGGTATTTTTGATACCGTTTGATTAAAATCATTATTTTTAGAAAGCTATTAGGGAGAAACGGTTTTGCATGATCTTTTTGGAACAAAGATGTTTTGAATTACTCCCCCTCAAACCTTGCATAGGTTTTGATATTTTTAAACTGTGGAGCGAACTGGGGAGTAAATATTTGAAAATCTTAAGCAAAATTTTTGAAAAGTTTTGAAAAACCTTTTGATAAATTATGAATAAAATTTTGCTTAAGATTAAGAAGTTTGAATAAACGTTTCATGAAAATTTCTTTTCTTGTTAGGATTGTTGTAATAAAACGTACAACAGGGTCCTTTCTATGAAAAACGGGTTATGCACTGTTATGTGTGCATAAGCCAAAATGGTTAAGTGCGGGTTGTAAGCTGAAATACTTACAAGCCATTGAGATTTTTAGGATAAGTGCTTGAAAAGTTTTTGTTAGGATTTATTTTAAAGTGATGGTCATTCGTCATTGTAATAGTTTAATTAATGTGTCGTTGTTTGAGTTAGTTAAAGTTAATCAATGGGTTTGGACTTAAGCTAATAGGTTATGTTTAGTGTTTAAAAGAGCCCATGTAAAAGCCCACCCAAGTCCAAGCCCATCCATCTCTCAAAACTATAAATACCCTTCACCCTCCTCATTTGAGGGTGTTGCTTCAAGGGGTATTCTCACATCTTGTATCTCATTCTTTCTCTCTTAATCTAATCTCTTGAAGTTACCATCTCTTTCTATCTTCTAATCTTCTCTTATTCTAATTCTCATATTGTTGTTGTGTGATAAAGAGTAATTTTAAGTATTAACAAGTGGTATCAAGAGCAAAAAATACAAAGATCTAGGATTTTTTTTTCACGGTTGTTACTGTTTCATATAAATTTTTTTTTGTTACGTTCTGTTGAATTTGTTTATTTTGGTTTCATTTTTGTTATGTTTACTTTGGCATTATTTTAGTTTTTTCTCTACTGTTACACTGCTTCCATCACAGTCGAACCATATTGGGCAACATAGTCGAACAACAAAATCAACATAGTCGAACCAAAGTGTGATCGAAGGAGCAAAATCAATATAGTCGAACGAGCAACTCATATAGTCGAACGAGCATCTCTTTAGTCGAACAAGCAACTTCATCGAACGACACAAGGGTAGTCGAGTTAGACACTCTTTCAAATTGATCGAACGAGTTCATTGATCGAACGAAGTTGTTGATCGAACGACCACTTTGATCGAACGAACTCCATAGTCGAACGACTTCTCTTTAATCGAAGCAACTAGTTAGTTGATCGAAGGACCTACTTGATCGAAGGATCTACTTGATCGAACAAGGTAATCGAACGATAAATTTGATCGAATAACTCACCTAGTCGAACGACAACCTTCATCGAACCATCACCTTGATCGAACGAGTTAGTCGAAGGAGCATATAGTCGAAGGAGGGTGTGATCGAAGGAGCATCTAGTCGAACGACTCATGTGATCGAATGACTCATCTAGTCGAAGGAGCCCCTAGTCGAAACACTTTAGCTAGTCGAACAAGAACTCTCCATATTCTAATCGAACCAGTTTTATTTCATCGAACACTCACTTTCATCGAAGGAGTATTTTGATCGAACCAGATATTTCATCGAAGCACCTAGTCGAACCATCTAGTTCATCGAAGCAACTTTTGATCGAACCATCATTTTGATCGATCCATAACTTCATCGAAAAACCTCACCTCATCGAACCACTTTTTCTAGTCGATCTAGAAACTTAGTCGTACAACTTTTCATAGTTGAAATTCTTCACTTGTGAGTTTGTTGAGTTCCTTCATTTGTTTAAGTTACTTTGGATGTGCAGTGTTTGACGTATGGTGTGTTTTTGAATAAGCTTTTGCATGTATGGTTCTTATTTGCTTCTTATCTGTTATATTATAGTGAGGACATTATAATATTGATAATATTATATGTTGCATGAGAAGAGTTTGTTTTAACGCGTGTTTGCTTGTGACGTGTTTTGCATGTATTAGACGTGTTTGCTTTTGACATATTTCTTTTCAACTTTTGACGTGTATTCAAGTATCACGTGTACTCAGTTGCTTTTGGGATTTAATTGCAATTTTCTATATACGTGTTTGCTTTTGGAATTAAGTACCACAGTATCACGTGTTTGCTTCAATATAATATAGGGAATTTATCAACTTTTCAATATATAAACTTTGGGTTATCAATTTTGCTCAATGACTGATAACGCTTAAATCTAACATGTTTTTAGGAGCGTTATTGTGGATTTTATGCATATATATTGGTCACTTTTATGAACTTATGGTACTTAATTGAGTATAATTTATGTTCTAGGTTCATGGAAGCTCAAGTACAAGAAAATGGAGAAAAAGTCGAAGAAATGATCAATAAACGAAGATTTATGCATGTACGAAGAATTCCCGACAAATGAGAGTCTCTTGGAGTACATTCGAGAAGATAAAGTCATGAAGTTTGTCACTCCAAAGACTCAAGAATAAAGCTCAAGAGGGAAAACGAGAAAAGAAATGAAGAAAAGAAGCTCAAACGATGAATTATTGGAAGACTCGTTGTTCCCGACACACCTCCACAATTTTGGCCATAACTTGAGCATACGAACTCGGATTTAGTTGATTCAAGCGGCCACGGAAAGCTAAGAGAAAAATCTACAACTTTGGTCTGGCCAAAAGGGTCCAACCGATCGGTAGTGCCCCGCAACCGATCGGATGAAGGAAGCTGTCTTATCCAAGTTATGTTTTAATGTGTAATTAAGTGTCATTAAGCCCCATGTCCAATCATATGCCCTTATTAACTCCATAACCTGCACTTTTATGACACTTTGTGCCCAAGTAACTTACTTGTTGGCTAAGGGTGACTTCTACCTATTAATAAGACCATTTTGACATGGTTTTGGGTGTGATATTCTAGCCTTCAACCTTAAGGACGAATTTCCACAAACTATTATCAACCCTAAAAGGCCACAAACCTCTGCCATTTCCAGAAGTAGTGCTCAAGTGCTTGACGAAGTGTTCGGGTGTAATTTTCCAGCTTGGTTAGAAGTTGTAGTTGATTGGAGGCTTGAAGGTTGCTATATTCCTTCACCTTTGCCTATTGTAATCCATACTTTGGGTAAACTTTGTTACTTTTATATTTCAAGATGTTTGTTATTGATATGATTTATGAGTTTATGTCTCTGGTTGACATGAGTGGTTAGTTTAATTTATACTTGTTTGGAATCATGAGAATATTGATATGGAGTGTTTGGTATTTTGCAATATAGAATTATGGTTTTGGTTATAAGTTTGTTTGAATATTAACATGTCTAAATAACTTGTTGATGAATCATAACCGGGTTTATAAGGTCGAAAGAACTTCTTGTTATGATTTGTTCCAAATGTTAATGCGCATATATGTTTGGTATTTCATAATTGACAACTATGAATAAACATGTTGAATGGATTTGTTTAGGTCGAAAGGGTTCTTATGAACAAATTGGTAAAACTAATATTTCTAACAAATGGTTTATAATGAATTGGTTTATAATAACACGCCGAAAGGGTTAGACTAAACCATGATGTATGCAATTTCATGATATCACCCATTGAATTGGAATTGTATGAACTTAGATTTTGTTTGTTATTGCTTAATATCTACCCGATACTCCATTCACTCCATTGAAATATACACTAGTTCCAAACAAGTATTGTTTTTAATCTTATTGAATTCACATAATCATCATTCTTAGTGTTACTTGTTGCTTATATGGTATATTTGGTCGTGACAACCAATTACCACCTTTTAATTGCTTATTGTTACATAGATTCTTCACAACTGAAAACACCCAAATCCCAGTGAACGACCTCGGCTTACCAAACAAAACTAGCTACATATGAAAGGGTCATACTTGCCCGTGTGTTCTTAGCTTTATTCGGTAATTCGTGTTATAAATTTAAAACTAGTAGTCGCGAGACACATCAAGTTTTTGGCGCCGCTGCCGGGGATTTGTTTGTGTTTTTGTGTGCTTTGAATCTGTGTTTTAATCATTCCCTAGTTGTGCCGCTTTCGCTGTTAAAAAAAATCCGAGCTTTCTATCCGATCGGTTTCTCATCTAACCGATCGGTTGTCCCCAAATCATTTTTACCGAGCTGATCATCCGATCGGTAGTCCATCTATCCGATCGGTTGTTCAAATCCAAATTTTACCGAGCCAACCAACCGATCGGCTGGAATACCCTACCGATCGGCCAGACTCACTTCCCAAATCAAATCGATCTAACCGATCGGTACGAGCCCGTATCCGATTCGGCTAGACCGTTTTCGGCCAACAAAAATCCTCCAACCGATCGGTTGGAATCCTAAGCCGATCGGTTTAACCGTCCTGTTCAGAAACCAACAAAAAAAAAAAAAAAAATTCTTGCTTTCTAAGTTTTATTTATTTATTTATTTTTCTTCTTTCTTTTGATTTCTAGTTTTGTTTCTTTTTCCGTAGATTTCTTTTACAAGTTTTATTTAGTTATATTTGTTTAAACATCTTTAAAAAAAAAAAAGAGTCATAACTAGTTTATTTTTCAAAGTTTTCTCGTAGTAACTAGTAATAATAAATAATAGTAACATTTTTCTAAAAGTAGATAGTTTATTTTTTGTTTACGTCATCTTAAAAAAAATACAAAAAGATTTTCTTAATGTTCATTTTAATTATGTTTTTATTTTTCACTTTTTATTCGTAATTCTCAATGACCTTTTGCAAATCGCTCCGGGTTTGTATAAACCCGCGTTCTTGGGGTAAACAAATCGTTGGTCCACTTCACGAACTTAAACGTAAGTTCAAAAAGAAGACTCGCAAACCCGATAATACACCAAATGTACCCCCCGAGATCGAGTCATCCGAGCCGTTTTCTGAGATCGATTCATTTGAACCCTTTATCGAAATCAAGTCACCCGAACCTTACACCAAACAACCGTTCATCGAGGAACTTGTCGTTGTAACAAAACTCAACATATTTGAGGAGAAATTCAAAACTCCACCCGATTCCCACACCATAATCGTCATTGATCCCGATGATCAACCCATGTGGTCAAGCACTAGGACCGTTGCATCAACACCTAGTTCCGCTATTATTCAATGCCCTCTTTCCAACAATTTCCATATCAAGGGTACCCACATACAAATGATTCGCGAGAATCGATTTGATGGGAGAATCCGGTCCGATCCTCACCAACACATCACTGATTTTCTTGAGATTAGTAACCTATTCCAATATGGTGAAAATCAAGAGGAAGCGATTAAATTGAGAACTTTTCCTTTCTCATTAACTGGAGAAGCCAAGATCTGGTTGAGCGAATTAAATGAAGGAACAATTACTACGTGGGAAGAGATGAGAAAAGCTTTTATTAGCCGATACTTTTCTCCCGCTAAGTTTAAACGTCTCCTGAATGAAATTCACAACTTTCACCAACTCGATCATGAAACTCTCGTTGATGCTTGGCTCCGAATGAAAAATACGCTTCGCACTTGTTATGGACACGGTCTAACCAAAGGAGAGATAATTCAAACATTCTATCATGGTTTAGATGATCCAACTCAAGGAATACTCGACGCTGGAGGAATTTTCCTCTACAATACTCCCAACGAAGCATTCAAACTCCTCGAGGACAAGGTCCAACTCAAGCTCGATTTTTCGGAAAATTCTCTAATCGTGCCAAAACCAAAAACCGTTGTTTCCGCCGGTGGAAGCAACATCAATTCCGATCATTCCTTATTGATGGAGAAATTGGAAGCTCTAGCTAGACATATGGACAATGAATTCAAGAACATAAGGAAAGAGCTGAAGGAGATACGAGATGCTCGTAGATACGATGAAGATGACAATGCCTCAGATTACCACACGGATGATGACACGCCGATGTGCAAACCTCATGAAGCCAGTTACAAAGGATATCACGACCTAAAACCTAAAAATTCATACTCCTATCCAAACCACAACCCAAACCGTTCCCATCCTCACTTCCGAACCCGAGATGAAATGCCACATCCATCACAATATTCCAAAACCTCACTGGAGGAGATGATAGAATGGATGGAGGCAAATGAGAGTATGAAGAACCACGTGGTGGAAAAGAAGTTGGGTGATAAGCAAGAAGTCCATTGTACCAAATCACTTCCTCATACAACAAATTCCAATCCAAGACATGAATTTGTCTACAAACCACCATCAATCCGAAACGAGAATGATAAGGGTGATGTTGAAGTTATTGAGGAACCCATTCCAACCATGCCTAACCCAAACCAAATCATGTCTAATTCACCAACCGAACCACCATTTCTCGAGGATTGCACCGTGCATATCACTACCACTGAACGTTCAGCGAAAGAGAAAATGTGTGTACACGATGAATTACCGACTCATGTTGGTAACAAGGAACTGGATGCGATTGGAGCTGTTGGAAATGAAGTCTTGAAAGAGAAAGAGATTGAAAAGGATGAAAAAGGAGTGTCAAAGATACCCTACAGGAGTGGAGAACAGGAAAGAAAGATAGACGAGTGTTCTAAACCACAAAATCAAGTTTCTTCAAAACAAAACAGTGGGACCGACCCAACTCCTCTAGCTCATATTGAAAACGTGAATGACATATTCACGAGGAGTGGAAAGTCCGATGACCTTTTGAAAAATCAAAAAGATTCGCCACATTTCTTCATTTTTAATAAAATCGATCAAGCGTTCAAGATAACGAAAAGGGATTATCACGTGGTCAAATCAAAAGAATTCCCGTCACTTGTGAAGTACATACCAAAGATCCCATACCCTCAACGTTTAAGAACTGAAATTCCCCATTTGAACCGTATCGTCAAAGAATCTTAATCCGGGGAAGAGTCTAGCTAATGACTCAGTAATAAATTAAGCGCTTCTCGGGAGGCAACCCGAGCTTTTACTTGTTTGTTTGCTTATTTCTGTTTTAAATAAACATGTACACCCTTTTTGCAAAAATTCTTTTCAAAACTTGGAAAATCTTAAGTGTGGGGGTGTTACATGCTAATATATTATTGTGTACATATGTGTTTGTGTGTTTTATTTACTTGTGTTTATTTTCGTGTTCATTACGTTATGGGTTCTTGTTTTGTCATTAAAAAGTTTTAAGTAAAATTTGTTTTGTAAAAAAAAAAATAATAAAAAAAATAAATAATAATAAAAAAAAAATGTTTTGAACTTTGTGGGTATGTTCACTGGAAACCCTCACGAGACTTCACTCGTCCACTCGGGCCACCGAGGGGTTTAAAAGGCTTGTTGCATACGCTAAATGCAACCGTGATGCCTACGAAAGTGAGTTTTAGAATTTTACGCGTTTTTTGTAGTTTAGTTTATTTTTGCAGATTTAATAAGCTCTTGTAGATTGGATTATTGGTGATATTACACTTGGTGTGGAGATGTTTTGTGAAAGAGAAATCGATTGATCTCATAAGCTTATGCTAGCATTTGCTTAGCACTTTATCATATGGAGTTCGATCGCGATTTCTTGGCCCGGGAAGTTTCGTTTCTCTTGGACTATTTATTTATTTATTTTCCCTATTTATAATCATTACATGCTTTGAAGTTTATTTTTCATAATGAGTATAATGCGTAACTTAAGTGTGGGGGAACTAAAATAGTGAAAAACGAAACTAGTTTTAAATTTTTCATATTTTTGGGCCAATTTAAAAGATTTGTACACTTGTTTGCCCTTGAGATCTAATTGTTTTCACGCTTTTAGGATAATATATTAGAATAACTGGATAATTCCACTGGTGAAATCGGTAATTTTGAAAAATCTGAGATGTGTCCCGATTAATATTGCAATCCATTCTGGGATCGATAACATTTGCTAGCACATATTATAGCCCTTTCCACTAAATTGTGAGGATTTGAGCCTGTTTCATATATAGCATACATCTTTTATGCTTGGATCTTTTGCTATGAGTGTGCCGGTGATTTTATTTATTCTAGAACTTGTACTTGTAAATCATTACCAGACCGCAGTAAGATCGCATTCGTGTGATATAAGTGTATTCGTGTGATAAAGAGGCACCCTTAGGAATAAAACCAAATGGCCTTTCATTTTGCATCTAATGATATATTAGCTAACTACATAGGTTAGTTAACCTCCCATATGGACCCATTTGTTAGCGTTTATCTTTAACGCTAGATACCCTTAGTTACACCCTCCGAGCCATCCTTTTCATTTTTATTAAATCCAGAAAAATACAAAAAGATTTTACACTTTAAACCTTAGCCTAACCCTTGTCAAAGTCTAAATGGTTGGTTGCTAGTTGCTTCGTTATTGGATAGTTTTTGATGATTATTAGTTAGCCACACTTTGTCATTTATGTGTGCCATTCCGACAAAGACGAAGACTGCAGCTTCTTATTTGTATTTTTGTGGCGTATGCTTATGCGAAGTGTGGGGGAGATGTTATGTATGAAAGGAGAGGTGTTAAAAAAAATGTGAAAATGAGAAGAAAAAAAAATGAATAAGTCATCGAAAAAAAAAAGAAAGAAAGAAAAAATATGTGTGATGACAATTATAGCAAATGTGTTATATTATTATGAAGATGAAGGAAGATGAAGTATGTTTGAGATATCGATTAGCCAATGTGCTAAGACGTGATATATATATATATATATATATATATATATATATATATATATATATATATTTGGTGATTGATATGTGAAGAGGAAAAAGTTGTTAACTATAATCATTTTCGGATTTGCGGATTGTTTCGTGACTAGCAACATGTGTATTAGACTTGACTTTATTTTTCTTTTAAAACCAATTTCATAAATACCCCATGCCTTATCCCTACCCTTTTGACTTTGTGAAATTATCAAGTGTATTGACATGTAGTGACCGTCCGATTTCTTGAGGAATTAGGTAGCGTTGTTAGCGATCTAAGGTTATCCTTAGTGACCATCCGTTATTTGGTGATGCAAGAATTCGTTGTTAGCGAGCTATTATGTTTTGCATAAGATAGTTGCACGTAAGTCTGATATAACCCTTTAAGCCTTAAACCCGAATAAAAGTCCTCTTTAGATGTTTACACTTTGTGCTTACGCCTCGTCGGTGGAGTTTTGTTTCTTGTACAAGCCTATGGTAATAAACGAATCATGACTGAGCAATGAGTGTGATTTCTCTTATATATACTCCACTACCTAAATAAATGAGTGATTGAGTGAATTATACTTTGTTCCTTTTTCGTGAGGTGTTTAGAAATGTTGCTCAAGCAAGAAAATCCATGGTCATACATCTCGGTTTTTCACCATAACGCTTAAAAATGATGAATCGTACCTTGTACTTGTACTTGGTAGATTTGCAGCATAATTTTTATAATCATTTTTTATGCACCATGTGGGATTTATTTTTCTTAATATTTGCTTGAGGGCAAGCAAACCCTTAAGTGTGGGGGAGTTTGCGCTCATTTTTCGCTTATTTTTTCTTTTATTATTAAATATATATAAATAAAATAAATAAAAAAAATAAAAAATAAAAAATTATGATTTGTCCAACCGATCGGATGTGTGAGCATCCGATTCGGTTGGCGTGCTGCATGTTTCTACGAATTGTCCATCCGATCGGATGGAAGTGCAAACCGATCGGATGGATGCCTCGTTAAAGTTATTTTTAAAATTTTTAATATTTTCTTTTCGTTTTGTCATTGAGGTATGAATTTTAATTTTTCTTTTCTTAGATTTGCTTGAGGGCAAGCAAAGTTCAAGTGTGGGGGATTTGATAACGCTTAAATCTAACATGTTTTTAGGAGCGTTATTGTGGATTTTATGCATATATATTGGTCACTTTTATGAACTTATGGTACTTAATTGAGTATAATTTATGTTCTAGGTTCATGGAAGCTCAAGTACAAGAAAATGGAGAAAAAGTCGAAGAAATGATCAATAAACGAAGATTTATGCATGTACGAAGAATTCCCGACAAATGAGAGTCTCTTGGAGTACATTCGAGAAGATAAAGTCATGAAGTTTGTCACTCCAAAGACTCAAGAATAAAGCTCAAGAGGGAAAACGAGAAAAGAAATGAAGAAAAGAAGCTCAAACGATGAATTATTGGAAGACTCGTTGTTCCCGACACACCTCCACAATTTTGGCCATAACTTGAGCATACGAACTCGGATTTAGTTGATTCAAGCGGCCACGGAAAGCTAAGAGAAAAATCTACAACTTTGGTCTGGCCAAAAGGGTCCAACCGATCGGTAGTGCCCCGCAACCGATCGGATGGAGGAAGCTGTCTTATCCAAGTTATGTTTTAATGTGTAATTAAGTGTCATTAAGCCCCATGTCCAATCATATGCCTCTATTAACTCCATAACCTGCACTTTTATGACACTTTGTGCCCAAGTAACTTACTTGTTGGCTAAGGGTGACTTCTACCTATTAATAAGACCATTTTGACATGGTTTTGGGTGTGATATTCTAGCCTTCAACCTTAAGGACGAATTTCCACAAACTATTATCAACCCCAAAAGGCCACAAACCTCTGCCATTTCCAGAAGTAGTGCTCAAGTGCTTGACGAAGTGTTCGGGTGTAATTTTCCGGCTTGGTTAGAAGTTGTAGTTGATTGGAGGCTTGAAGGTTGCTATAATCCTTCACCTTTGCCTATTGTAATCCATACTTTGGGTAAACTTTGTTACTTTTATATTTCAAGATGTTTGTTATTGATATGATTTATGAGTTTATGTCTTTGGTTGACATGAGTGGTTAGTTTAATTTATACTTGTTTGGAATCATGTGAATATTGATATGGAGTGTTTGGTATTTTGCAATATAGAATTAAGGTTTTGGTTATAAGTTTGTTTGAATATTAACATGTCTAAATAACTTGTTGATGAATCATAACCGGGTTTATAAGGTCGAAAGAACTTCTTGTTATGATTTGTTCCAAATGTTAATGCGCATATATGTTTGGTATTTCATAATTGACAACTATGAATAAACATGTTGAATGGATTTGTTTAGGTCGAAAGGGTTCTTATGAACAAATTGGTAAAACTAATATTTCTAACAAATGGTTTATAATGAATTGGTTTTTAATAACAGGCCGAAAGGGTTAGACTAAACCATGATGTATGCAATTTCATGATATCACCCATTGAATTGGAATTGTATGAACTTAGATTTTGTTTGTTATTGCTTAATATCTACCCGATACTCCATTCACTCCATTGAAATAGACACTAGTTCCAAACAAGTATTGTTTTTAATCTTATTGAATTCACATAATCATCATTCTTAGTGTTACTTGTTGCTTATATGGTATTTTTGGTCGTGACAACCAATTACCACCTTTTAATTGCTTATTGTTACATAGATTCTTCACAACTGAAAACACCCAAATCCCAGTGAATGACCTCGGCTTACCAAACAAAACTAGCTACATACGAAAGGGTCATACTTGCCCGTGTGTTCTTAGCTTTATTCGGTAATTCGTGTTATAAATTTAAAACTAGTAGTCGCGAGACACATCAATGACTTTTCAAGGACAACGACAAAGGACTTAAATCAAACAAAACTCGTGAACCGTAACCAACCGTATCCTAGTTCTTTAACCGATCCAACATCATCTTTATCATAAAACTTCTTCAATGGCCGCTCACCAAAACAATATCACAACTGATTTGGCACATGCGTTTGTATTAATCACCAAAGCATTAAACATCCCACCACATAACAACAACCAATGGAACTCACCGTACACTAACAACATGCAGTCATATATAGGTCAAGAAGGACATATGGTTGACCTTATCAGGAATCAGCAAGGAAATGCTACGGGTATTCAAATGGGGAATCAAATGCAATATGCTGGGCAGAATACGGGAAATCAAATGGATCAGTTTGTGAATCAGAATGGGGTCAATCATAATGAGAATTATTTCTTCGTGACTTCTTCCGCAACCCAAAGGAGTGATATAGGTAGAGCTGGAAATGTCAATGCAATGGATAGGGTAGAAAAGCTCCAGTACATGTTGATACTAGCCAGAAAGAGAGACTCGGGAATACCATTGACTGCTGAGGAATCCGACTTCCTGCTTTCAACCAGAATCAATGATAACTCTACAGAAGTCACTGGAATCTCCGACCCTATGCCTAATCAGCAAGAATCAACATCAAGCAGCGATTCTGACATTCCTCCTACTTATGACAAAGAACCACTCCATGAGACATCAATTTCAAGTAATGAGGTTAATCCGTTTGCTCAACAAAAGCCACATTCTGTGCCTCTCGAACCTACTTATGATACATATATGGACTCGCCAAGTTGTAGCAATATTAATTTGGCATCTCCAGATATGAATCCTAATGAAGTTCGAGTTGCACAAAATGACGCTAATGATGAGGAAACTCGTGCTTTATTTGAATCATTACTGAATAATTGTCGTATTGAGATTGATAAAGTGAAAAAGGTCAATAGCGATCTTAAGACCGCAAATGAGAAATTGACCGCTGAGCTTGAGAGATACAAGGTGAACGAAAAAGCTTTTGAATTTCACCACAAACGACTGTCAGAACTTGAAAATGGTTACAGTAATTCTGTTTCAAGGGAGAAACATTTGCAAATCAAATACGACACTCTTGATGTTAGACTGAACATGCAAATTAAATCCCTAAAAGCAGAAATTTCTGATCTAACCAACCAACTTTCTAAACAAAAATCAATTTGTTCTGATCTTGAAAAAGAAAAGAACGAGTTGCATTCAAAGTTTTCAAAACGAGAAGATGAACTTCTTGATGAAGTCCTTGATAAATAGGAAACAATTAAAAAGTTGGAAGAAATTCTTTTAAAAACGGGTCATTCAACTCAAACGATTAATATGTTAATTAACGACAAAAACCCGATTTTATATACAAGAAAGAAAATGGCTCTCGGTTGTGAAAACCCTTGTTATCTCAAGAAAGCTCAGCAAAAACAGAATGTGCTATTTAATGGTAATCTTATAAATGATGTGCATGATCCACCTGCTTGTTATGATTCGCATGAAACGATTGAGCTTACGAAAGAGAGTCAAAACAAAATGAGACAATTGAACAGAGAAATCAAACCAATTGATTATAATGAAGCTAACAAACTTGCTGGTGTTCATCTTGTTAAAAAGGAGTCACCTTTGTTTTTCAAAAAACCAGTGGCTGCCTTAAAATTCAAAGTTGTTTCAAAACACCTTTCTAACATCGAACAAATGTACTCTACCGACACTTCCACAAGTGAAGCTAGAATACTTTTGGCTGATCTTAAAAGGAGAGTTGAAATGCTTCAAGATGTTGTGGCAACCAAAACAAATGCTAAAACCAACGATTGGTTCAAAAGTTTTGAAACTTAAAAGAAAAAGATGTTCGAAACAGAGATTACTCCCATTGTATCTGGCATACATGCAAGAGCAATTCATGTTGAGAACGCAATTATCAAAGAAGTAACTGAATTTGTCAAGGACCACACATCCTTGGTACTTGAAGCCAATGAAAACATTGAAAAAATCAAAGTTTTGGAAAAACAAAATGACTCACTCTCTGAAGAAACTCTTTCAACTGATATCATGTCCATTATTTATCAAATGTATTCTGTCGAAGATGATGAAAGACTTCGAGCTGAGACTTCCCAAATTGTATCAAAATATGAAAATGCGTTTGCAAAGCTTGAAAAAGAAAATGTTACATATTTTAAACAACTTGATCAGAAAAAGGAAGAATGCAAGTATGACAAATTGTCGTATGAGCGTTCTTACAAAAACATGCAAGAACAAATTGATCTTTTGAAGTCTCAGCTTGAAAGTCAAAAAGGGAAGGGTGAGGAAACTAAGTTTGCAAAACCATCAACTTCAGACAAACCGGTTGTAAAACCAAAAATATCAATTTCTCAAAATGTTCCGAAAGCTGATGTGATAATTGATTTGACAAAACCAGTCACTCCAACACCCTTGCCCAAGTTTACTGCGAAAGGAAAAGGAAAAGCTGTTGTCGAAAACTCAAATGTGATAGCACCTGACCTTAATAGGATTAGTCCCACTACTGCGTCTGCCTCTACATCTCATACACATAGGGCGATAGACAAAAGTGCAAAAGATAATCCAAAAGAGTCTAGGAATGCTACTACAAATTCAAAGGACAACAAGTTGAATCCTAATGTGTGTGCCCCCAGAAATAGCTCACCAAATGTGACCACAAATACTGTTAAAGAATCTGTTGGTTCAAACAACATGGTCCACAATTCCTATCTAGAAAAAGCTAGGAAAAAGGCACAGATTCGAAAAGATGGAATTTTAGGAACACCGTCTACGGTGATGAATTCTACAACATTACAAGGCACTGCTAGTAGTTGTAAACCACTACCTAGGAACTCTCAACAAAAGACTAGGGATTGGCCTGCATCTAAGAGTAGTTGCGAAAAAGAAAATGTTAAACAAGTAGAATGCAACACTAAGAATTCTTCTTCGAACAGAAAACAAGCTTCAAATGACTGTAGTGACAAAGTTAAGGTTGCTGTTTTGAACAAGAATGTTGAATTTGTCTGTCCTACATGTCAAAAATGTGTCTTTTCAGCTAATCATGATGCATGTGTGGCACAGTATATCAAGAAAGCAAATTTGCGTGCTAAGGCACAATCCTCTAAGACACCAAATAGAAACACATCCGTTGATAAG
The DNA here is from genome assembly GCA_021014915.2 of Artemisia tridentata subsp. tridentata. NCBI lineage: Eukaryota > Viridiplantae > Streptophyta > Magnoliopsida > Asterales > Asteraceae > Artemisia > Artemisia tridentata. The sequence continues at coordinate 304,160,558 of CP139508.1, forward strand.
AAGCAAAAAGCTAAGAATTCTACCAAGTGGATCCCTACAGGACGTAGTTTTTCTCAAAATGAGACTTCCGCTGTATCTAAAAAGAAAACAACTCCTAGATCCTGCCTTAGGTGGATTCCCACGGGAAAAGTTTTTAAAACAGTCGGTCTTAGATGGATTCCCACAGGAAAGATTCTTGATAGTCGCACAACAACAAGTAGTAGTGAAAATCATCAGGATAAGAATGAAGAAACCACTACATCCATTGATAGTGACCACCCTCAGAGTGATGATTCATGTGCTGCTAACACTACTATTTGTGCATATTCTTCTTTTGTGGATTTTGTGAATGCAGGAACTTGTAAAAGTGCAGATGGTTCATACAACCAATGTGGAAAAGAAGAACTCTATGCCAACATCGCATTTGGAAATCTTGGTATTATTCCTCTCTTAACTCCACTTCTACTTGTTCATACTTAATTCTTCTTTGTGAATACATTTTTTTTTAGAAAAAATCAAAAACAAAATACAAAATTTGAAAAACCAACAAAAGCAAAATATAAAAATAGAAAATTTCCAAAAAGACAAAAACAATATAAAATATAAATTCAAAAATATTCTTCTCCGGCATGTCTCTTGTATAATCGATATTCTGTACGTACCTAGAAATGTCATTCAACAATGATACGGGCATGTACAGATGCTTGAGCGAGAGTTCATTTAAATGTTTTCAAAACATGTCGTTTCTCAAAATTTCTTCTCCCAATGGCTTCTGAGAGACTCACTCCAGAACCCGCGCTTAACCCATTGGCTTCTAATCATATCGGATTAGGACCCGCGCCTCAAAGAAAGGAAAGTGCTTATTCAAAATCTTTCAGAGCACTTATCCTAAAAATATCAATGGCTTGTAAGTATTTCAGCTTACAACCCGAACTTCAAATAAAGGAAAGTGTTGTGCAAAACCAATCTCTTTTTCAAACACTTATCCTAAAAACAAATGAAGATACTTTCCCTACCATATCTTCAAAGATTTTCAAAATCTTCTCTATTTTGAGCACATTTTCTTCAAGATTTTTCAATAAGATTTTTCCAAATCTTTCATAAAGTGCTCAAGATAACTCCCTCCTAAACCCTTAACACTGCTTTTAAACTAAAATGTTTAACCATATGCTTTGTTTAAGGGGGGGTAGAAAAACAAAAATGTTCCTATTTCATGCTAAAATCCGTCTTTCTCTCCAAAAGGTTTCATTTTAATCAGTTGATATCAAAAATATCAATTCATGCTATTTTTGAGGGGGAGAAGACGTGATTAAAATGTGATCAAAAGGTTTAAAGTTTGTGGAATCTCAAAGTATGCTCTCCAGACAGACTCAGTTCTAACCCTCGAATTGACGAAACCTAATTGTCCGTTATCGAAAAGACTTGTCCGGGACGGGTAATAATTTCAAGATGGTTATCCATTGATGTAAACGTGTCTCGCGAAGGACTTGTCTGAGTAGAATGTACCAATTCGAGAGATGATCATTGAATATGACCGGGACGGGTAATAATTTCAAGCTAGTCTAACTAGTGATGTAAGCGTGTCTCGCAAAGGTCATGTTCATTGAATATCGATCAATTCAAATGTGCGAACTCTACCCAACATGTGCAATTCTTTCTTAAATCTCATGAGCACATGTGAAGGGGGAGTATTTCAAATATATAAAACTCTCAAAGTGCTAACTAAATGTGTTTAATCATAAACACTTTGAGAGATTTTCAAAAGGTTTTATGGCAAATCTAGGATAGTCATGGAGTTATAAGGTGACTAAGGTTAGGAAAAACCGTCCTACGATCCGCCAGAGCCGGAGGGATCTACACAAGGACAAATCAAATAGATTAGAATTAAAAGTCCTTAGGTATGATTGAAAAAGGAGTAAATGAGAAAGGGAAAGAAGGGGTTGAAGAATTAAAAAGAAAAGTTTAATGAAAGGGTGAAAAGAAATAGCCCTCCATGAAAACTTAGGGCAGAAACCGGGTCAATACATCTGATATCGGTATTCACAAGTTGATGCTGATATTGAAGACAAGACGTCATGGACCCAACGACGCGCTGCACCACCCCTCCTAGCCACTCAGATATCTCTCAAAAGATATTTGTTTCATTTCTCACGGAGAACACTACATAATCTATCGGCCTCTCATTCCGAGATGTGTTGATATTGAAAAGGTGGCACTCTGCTCCATGCCTCCGACGACTAAAAACCAAAACGCACATTATCGAGTCTAGAGCCATGAGATTCATCAATATATCTCGTTAGGAACACTTCCAATATGATACACTTGTGTTCGCTAAAAAGGACACAAGTTGTAAGAGTCTTAATGAGATCCAAGGATCTTGCCATTTACATCATGATGGTAACGTGCTTCAAACGGTCTACAGTCGTGGGGTGATCTCCAGCGACTCACTGAATCGTGGGTGCACTTCGGTGTGTCCGTGTAAGCCCTCTTGGGGGTATCCGGTTCAGAACGGCCTGTGGGAGATTAGAGAAAGTCTACACACTATGCTGTTGACGATCTCGAAGTCCTAACCCATAAGTGCTGGATGATTATTACTAACGGTTTTATGCAGCTACCTATAAACATCCATTAACCATCACCACATACATCAATCATCTTCACCTCAGCATACTCATACTTATGAAGAACATCTCCAACAAAGCTCAAGTGTAAAAGTTCAAGACAAAAGAATTAAGTTAAAGACAGAGTGTAACGTCAAAGTCAAAAGACTAATCAATATGTCAAGAACAAGTTCATATATCAAATGATGAATGATAAGGGGAGATTGTTAGCATAAGTATAATGTCCAAGATGTATGGGTATGTTGGAGGTCACGACGTCATAATCACATGAAGATGCTGATCGAAGGCAAGAACAACCTCAAAGACGACACTTTGAAGATCACATAGCATGAAGGAATCAAATACAAAGACTGCTATACAACGACACTCAAAGCTCAAAGACATTGAAGACGAAAGACCATCTCACATGGAGCATCATTTGAATGACCATCCCTTAGGGGGAGATTGTTAGGATTTATTTTAAAGTGATGGTCATTCGTCATTGTAATAGTTTAATTAATGTATCGTTGTTTGAGTTAGTTAAAGTTAATCAATGGGTTTGGACTTAAGCTAATCAGTTATGTTTAGTGTTTAAAAGAGCCCATGTAAAAGCCCACCCAAGTCCAAGCCCATCCATCTCTCAAAACTATAAATACCCTTCACCCTCCTCATTTGAGGGTGTTGCTTCAAGGGGTATTCTCACATCTTGTATCTTATTCTTTCTCTCTTAATCTAATCTCTTGAAGTTACCATCTCTTTCTATCTTCTAATCTTCTCTTATTCTAATTCTCATATTGTTGTTGTGTGATAAAGAGTAATTTTAAGTATTAACAGTTTTTGATTAAGCACTTTCCTTTCTTGAAAGCACGGGTCCTGAACTGATGTGTTCAGAAGCCATAAAGATTTTTAGGATAAGTGCTTTGAAAGATTTTGAATAAGCACTTTCCTTTCTTTGAGGCGCGGGTCCTAATCCGATATGATTAGAAGCCATAAAGATTTTTAGGAACGACATGTTTTGAAAATGTTTAAATGAACTCTCGCTCAAGCATCTGTACATGCCTGTATCATTATTAAATTACATTTCTAGGTACGTACAGAATATCGATTAAACGAGAGACATGTCGTGAGAAGAATATTTTTGGATTTTTGATTTTTTATATTGTTTTTGTATTTTTTGAAAATTTTCTATTTTTGTATTTTGCTTTTGTTGGTTTTTAAAATTTTGTATTTTGATTTTGTTTTTATAAAAGAAATGGAAAATCAAAAATAGAAGAAAGAGAGAATGATTTTGAAGAATTTACAGAATTAGAACCCTCTGATGAGCTGGGTTCTGAGATAGTTGAATCACATGTAACCAAAGACGAAGAGATGTCACAAATAACAGTGTTAGAAGTACATGAATCATCACTCTGAGGGTGTTGACTATCAACTGTTGTAACGGTTTCTACTTCCTGTTGGTGATTGTCACTATTCGTTGTCTTGGTGCAACTATCAAAAATCTTTCCTGTGGGAATCTATCTAAGACCAACTGTTTTAAAAACTTTTCCCGTGGGAATCCACCTAAGGCAAGATCTAGGAGTAGTTTTCTTTTTAGATACAGCGGAAGTCTCATTTTGAGAAAAACTACATCCTGTAGGGATCCACTTGGTAGAATTCTTAGCTTTTTGCTTCTTATCAACGGGTGTGTTTCTAGTTGGTGTCTTAGAGGATTGTGCCTTAGCACGCAAATTTGCTTTCTTGATATACTGTGCCACACATGCATCATGACTAGCTGAAAAGACACATTTTTGACATGTAGGAGAGACAAATTCAACATTCTTATTCAAAACAGCAACCTTAACTTTGTCACTACAGTCATTTGAAGCTTGTTTTCTATTCGAAGAGGAATTCTTAGTGTTGCATTCTACTTGTTTAACATTTTCTTTTTCGCAACTACTCTTAGATACAGGCCAATCCCTAGTCTTTTGTTGAGAGTTCCTAGGTAGTGGTTTACAACTACTAGCAGTGCCTTGTAATGTTGTAGAATTCATCACCGTAGACGGTGTTCCTAAAATTCCATCTTTTTGAATCTGTGCCTTTTTCCTAGCTTTTTCTAGATAGGAATTGTGGACCATGTTGTTTGAACCAATAGATTCTTTAACAGTATTTGTGGTCACATTTGGTGAGCTATTCCTGGGGGCACACACATTAGGATTCAACTTGTTGTCCTTTGAATTTGTAGTAGCCTTCCTAGACTCTTTTGGATTATCTTTTGCACTTTTGTCTATCGCCCTATGTGTATGAGATGTAGAGGCAGACACAGTAGTGGGACTAATCCTATCAAGATCAGGTGCTATCACATTTGAGTTTTCTACAACAGCTTTTCCTTTTCCTTTCTCGTTTTCCTTAGGCAAGGGTGTGGAAATGGACATTTTTGGTCTAGCAGACTTATTTTCCTCACCCTTTCCTTTTTGACTATCAAGCTGAGACTTCAAAAGATCAATTTGTTCTTGCATGTTTTTGTAAGAACGCTCATACGACAATTTGTCATACTTGCATTCTTCCTTTTTCTGATCAAGTTGTTTAAAATATGTAACATTTTCTTTTTCAAGCTTTGCAAATGCATTTTCATATTTTGAAACAATTTGGGAAGTCTCAGCTCGAAGTCTTTCATCATCTTCAACAGAATATATTTGATAAATAATGGACATAATATCAGTTGAAAGAGCTTCTTCAGAGAGTGCGTCATTTTGTTTTTCCAAAACTTTGATTTTTTCAACGTTTTCATTGGCTTCAAGTACCAAGGATGTGTGGTCCTTGACAAATTCAGTTACTTCTTTGATAATTGCATTCTCAACATGAATTGCTCTTGCATGTATGCCAGATACAATGGGAGTAATCTCTGTTTCGAACATCTTTTTCTGTTCAGTTTCAAAACTTTTGAACCAATCGTTGATTTTAGCATTTGTTTTGGTTGCCACAACATCTTGAAGCATTTCAACTCTCCTTTTAAGATCGGCCAAAAATATTCTAGCTTCACTTGTGGAAGTGTCGTTAGAGTACATTTGTTCGATGTTAGAAAGGTGTTTTGACACAACTTTGAACTTTGAGGCAGCCACTGGTTTTTTGAAAAACAAAGGTGACTCCTTTTTAACAAGATGAACACCAGCAAGTTTGTTAGCTTCATTATAATCGATTGGCTGGATTTCTCTATTCAATTGTCTCATTTTGTTTCGACTCTCTTTCGTAAGCTCAATCGTTTCATGCGAATCATAACACGCAGGTGGATCATGCACATCATTTATAAGATTACCATTAAATAGCACATTCTGTTTTTGCTGAGCTTTCTTGAAATAACAAGGGTTTTCACAACCGAGAGCCATTTTCTTTCTTGTATATAAAATTGGGTTTTTGTCGTTAATTAACATATTAATCGTTTGAGTTGAATGACCCGTTTTTACAAGAATTTCTTCCAACTTTTTAATAGTTTCCTGTTTGTCAAGAATTTCATCAAGAATGTGAAAACGTAGAGGGGGGGGGGGGGTGAATACGTTTACCGTTTTAAAACTTAAAACTTGTTGTATCAAATTTCCAATTCGGCTAGTTCTAATATGAACACTGTCTGTTGTAGTTTATGTCTACCAATTTGTCACACAAGTATTATCACATAATCACAACACAAGCAATCACATAGTGCAAATATAAAAGTAAAGAGATAAGTAAAAGAAAGCGCAAACCGAACACGATGATTTATAGTGGTTCGGTCACGGAGCTCCTCTCCGCCCTACTCCACTCCCCGAGTACCCAACTCGAGAGTTACTTCACTAGATCAACAAGCTCCCTTTCTTAGGCGGAGAAAACCTTTACACGTCGCTTACTTCCTTTTCCGGTACTAAGCTAAACACCGGGTTCTTTACAAGGGTACAACCACTCCCATCGTCGCTTATACAATTTCCGACACTAAGCTAGATGTCGAGTTCTTTACAAGGGTACAACCACTCCAACACTCTTTGTATTTTAAGGACTAAAATACTAACCTCACTCTACTGATCTAAATGATACAATGATGGTTACAACAATGATCCATGACATAAGTATATCATGGATATGAATGCCTACACTATATGAACTTTCATTGATCGGAAGCCTTCAATGTATGAAGATCACAAGCTCCCTAAACTTGTTGTGATGGATCTTCATATATGCATCTTCATGGTGGATTAGTAAGTATGCTATGGATGATGACTTGTGATCTTGAGCTTGCTTCACAGGATCATAACAAGTGTATGCTTACAACATAATGAAAGTTAGTAACATTATGATCATTATGTAATGAGGTGATTAATGTATGAATCTACATGTTTAGCTACTGATCTAAGTGTGTGAAATGAGTGAGGGAATGTGTGTTCTAAGTTAGATTATTCTATGGGTAAAACTAAGGACTATTTATAGGAAAACATGGTATGAAAACTATGGGCAAAACCATGGACTAACATGGTTTCTAGTGGCATGAAAACTATGGGCAAAACCATGGACTACCATGTTTTCTAATGGCATGAGTCTATGGACAAACAATGGGCTGGTGTTTATAGCCAACAATACTTTTTCCCGGCGGATCCGGCGGATCCCATAAAAGGGATCCGTCCTTGTTATCGTTTGGTTCCACGGGTATGACAGTTAAGAGATAGCTAAGAGATTTTAGTGTATCTTTCCAAATCTTGCATATCTAGCCAAATCTTCCAAGATCCACAAATGTCAACTATCTAACTTGTGTATCTAAACAAAATATTACACAATCTTACAAAGATTTCACTTGTGATGTATGCCATGATGTCATGGTATTATTTAACTAATAAAGTTTCCATTTTAAGAAATAAACATGTAAACTTGTATATGTTATTCCTAGTGAACTTTGTAATGTGTATATGTATGTAACATGTATCCTAGTGATCATGTAAAATAAGGTTCTAAGTAGAATGATTAGCCTTTTTTAAAATACTTAATTACCTAACCGTATTTTAAACATTCTAAATGGTTTGTTAAGGGTTTGATCATAATGCTACATAACAAACATGTACGAACCTGTGTTGTATCATACGAGGACTTAAAAGGTGTTGAATGTATGTTGAGACAAGATATGATTACAAGTAACTTGTACATTTTACGCTATGTATCAAGTTACATTTTTGTCATTAATCAAAACAAACGAGATTGCTTGCACTAGAAATCTCCCCAACGAGACTGCTTGCACTAACAATCTCCCCCTTTTTGATGATGACAAAATATGTAAACGTGATTGAAAGTAAAATGCAAAAAGTTACTTGTGTCCATAATTACTTACTTTATTCTTGTGTCCGTTTCTCCGTTTACACCTTTCTCCCTTTTCTCCTTGTGTCCGTAATTACTCACTTTCTCCGTTTACACCTTTCTCCCCTTTTGTTGAAGCAAAAAGGGTGTGTCCTTGGAGTTAACTTAATTTCTCCCCGAAATGGCGAGCTTGCATCATCCCTAGTGAAGTTAAATAGACTACTCCAATCTCCTATGGTTGTTGCGTCTCCTAGGTTGTAAGCGGATCCATGGATCAAATTAAGACTCTTAACCTACATCAAGGTTAGTGGTGTGCAATAAAAAGAATATATGTGAAAAATGCATGATGAATGAAAAGCAAACACCCAATGATACACGTGAGTAAGCTATGTTGGACTATGTTGACCTATCTCCTCCTTTTTGTTGAAATATAAAAGAAGATATGCGTAGTGGAATGTGATTTTGAGAACTTTAAAGCTCCCCCTTGAATTATACTCCCCCTAAATGGAGTGACAAGGATATGATGTATGATCCTACAAAACAAATAGTTAGACTATGATATGCTCCCCCTTGATGTATACTCCTCATTGCTAGAGTACCAATGTATACGGTTCAAGGATGAGAAATGCTAAAAATGATGAGTTAGTATATGATATACTCCCCCTCGATCTATACTCCCCGTTGCTAGGGTACCGACGTATATGATCCAAGGACGAAGAATCCTACAAAATAAAGATTAGTATAAGACAATATTTGTCCTTGGACAAGTATGTGACATACACCAATGTGTGTATAAGATGCATCCTAAAAATGCTTGACGAAAACTCCCCCTTGCTCTAGGGCGTCAAGATGAACCTACAAAACAAAAGATTAGTGCACTAGAAGCTATGTCTTAAGTCATATACGACCAATGTGTATAGACGATGCAATATGAGTGCTAGACGGATAATCCTCCTGGTTTGAGAGCGTTAAGCAGCACTTATAAAAGAAAAATAATCGATGCAAACTTCATCCTATGATGAGTATGCTATATACGATCGAGCATATATGATGATGAACCTACAATGAAATGGTTAGTGCAATATATTTTATTTCAAGGAAAAATATTATGCAAATAATCTAATCACAAACACCTTACCAATTGTGATTGTCTAATCAAAGAACAATATGATGCAACACACTTATTGTGATATCAATCGTGATTATCTAGTAAACCATGTTATAAAGAGTGTAATCTTCTAATAAGAATTACATTTACAAGAATATAATATGATAAAATCCTACAAAACAATGCCTATGAGGAGGATATGAAGAGGAATTAAATTGAGTGAAGCTAGTGTTGGTGTTAGTTTACTAGTGAATGATAACTTAATGGATGACTAAAGGTTGATGTAAGTAGGTTTTTCGCTAATCCATGGGATTGATGATTAGTGAAAAAAGTGATGGATGGTGGTGATTATAGTGAATGCAATGAATTCAGAAACTCTAATGTATAGCAAATGCTATAAGAGTATTTGAAGACTGTTACGGTTATGATGTTATCATCTACCAAAGATGAATCGTGCCATAGTAAATGTTTGAATGAAAATGAGAGGAAGTGACGACAATGATCACTTAGGAATAGAAATTCCATATGCAACAATTAGAAATACTAGATACCTATATGCGGATGAAAATGACATCATATGATGAGAGTGTTGGTTGGAACAATGTGTTGAGAGTGATGGTTCTGTTTGCACTGACAATGACTTGCTTGATACGAATCAAGAATGAAAAGGATGAGATCCTATGATAGTGTTCTAGACACTGAAGATGTTCTAGACAATTAAGTTGTGAGATTAAGATGAAAATTCTAGATTCGTTGGTTACGAGAAGGTTGTTTGGTTTCTGAATGGTTAAAAGCTGATCAGGTACCCGCGGATTGGGCGGAACCAAAATTTTGGTTCCGTCCTTCTTATCGAAGGGTTCCGTGGGACCAAAATCGATTAGGTCATGTTTTGTTGTTTTTGATCAAACGAAGGTTCATGCTAAGGTCTATTCACTTATAACTACTAATTTGGTTTCACTAATCCTAGTCAAATTCTAAGGAGACTTAATGTATCTCATTTAAGAGGTTTGTCAAACACATGATGTGTTTTTCTTTTAATGAGATATTGGTGCAGAGCTGTGATGTTGAGCTAATAAGGTTAGAAACACTTTGTGATTTTGTGAACTGATTTAACTAAGTGATTTGAACCTACTTGTCGGTATTTGGGAATGTAAGAAACATGAGTACATGTTATTTAATGAAAAGACAATTATGTGAATGAATTTCTCTCCTCCTTAATTGGTGGACATTCAACATAATCTATGATGCATTAAATGAAGAATGAAGGTAAATTGTTTAGGATGTTGCAGATTAATGAAAGCGATGAGCTTAGCAATGTTTTAGTGGATATTGGTTAGCATACAAAGAACTTCATCCGTGAAGTTACGTAGCTCTTTTCTATCAATGCGAGATGATCGCACGATGAGGCATGTGGTTTTCCTTATGGGAGATATATGTTTTTAACTAAAAGATGATGGAGATATTGTTAGGTGAGCGGAAGCAACAATACGATTTGGGGAGAGGTATATTGAAAGATATCCAAACACAAATTTCAAACCTCTAAAACTTAATCCTATTAGCTTTTAAAGCTATATGCAAGAAAATGGATCCCATAAACATATTACTAATCTAAGTAGCAATAATGAGATAACAATTATGCAAAATAAGCATAACAAAGAGAAATAACAAATAGTTTGTTAACAGCCTATAAGACAAAAGTCTTAATGACAAAAGATGTGAATATCATATGACAACATCTTATAAAAACAAATAATCTACTAATAGACATAAAGATACCACATAGCATAAAGAAAAATAATCATATTGCAAGATAGCATTGTTTTAGATACTACATTGTGAAATTGTTTTTAAGTTAGGCTTAGTCACTTAAGCATACTTACCCATTAATTAACACAATGATCTATGTATAAAATAAAATGACTTCTAAATGTTCATCATACCAAGACCACTTAGACAAAGTGCACATATGGCAAACAAATAGTGTGACAAAGAAGTGAGACTAAGATTCATGCAAACCATTATAACATTTAGGAGCATGTACCATTTAGACTATCCTACGAAAAAGCTCAATGATTGTCAACTAAAGACAAAGACTATCTAACACCATATAGTAAGTGTGAGTTAACAAGTAATACGTTAATCTTGCGAAATAGCATATAACAAAAGAATGAACATATCATACAAATCATACAGCATATAAGCATGCAGAAAAAACCTTTCTAAGGTTTACACATTTGACACTGATAACATCAAGATATCAAACAAATATCATGTAATCAATACACGTATATGTAATGCAAGTGATTTTATTAATAAACTTAAAGAAAAGTCACATCTACTTCTTGTTTGATTAATTATTCCTAAGACAAGATAATTCAGCAATACATGACTTAATGAGACTCAACTATTTCTATAAAAACTAGTGTGATGAAGATGTCATGTTATACACATAAATTTGACAAATATGTGTCGATGGATTTTAATCATTGTGTTTGGAATCTAAGATTGAATGATCTAAAGGGTGACATCCTTTAAGTTGAGTTTAAGTATGAGTTATGCAAGTGATCTAAGATCAAGACATGTGTTTGTGTGTGGTAACGGGATATGTCATGAAAGTTCTAAAGAAAGTTCTTTGGAACAAGAATCTAAATAAAGTTACCAACTTTAATAGGTCTTGTGTATGCTCCAGAGATGTGAATATGCACAAGGTTTGACCAAGGTTTAATGTACGCTTAAAAGGAAATAGATACGTATGGTATCTTTCAACAAGTAAGATTTAACTAGTGCTCAATAAGGAAGATAGTTCATAGAACTAGTGGATGTTTGTTTTAAGATTATTTGCCCAATGAGGTGTAAAGAAATCTCTTGTAACATAACCGTTCATGTTGCAAGAAAATAATGATGCATAGGATATACATTATCCTTTTTAACAAGATGAAAAATAAACACATAATGTTTTTCCGAAACATCATGTTTTCCTAAATGAAGATATGAACACAAAGTATTTGAATTGGATAGACTTATCCTAAATAAACTAGGTTTCAATAATATGATAACTAGACAAGATAAACTTACTTGAGTTTCTTTTGTATACTCCTCAAGATTGTTATTTGGGATGTATGAGATTGGCTTTGAGATTTCATTATAACATAAGTTGTTACAATGTTGATTCAAGATTAAATGAAACAAAGTATTACCAATACTTTGATGACTTGTGGTACTACTTAATGAATGTGAGCATCATGCTCATTTGATGGTGAAGTTCTAATTCTATAGGTGGCAAGGTATTGATGAGTTGATTCAACTTGCATTTGATTTGGTATGAGTGTTGGACTAAGGGCTTTTTGAGCAATGCACTCAATGGCGTGAATTATGGTGATGAAGGAGTTTGTTGAACTTTTGGGTTTCATGAATGTTGAAGATTACAAGAATGCATACTAATTCTTGTGGTTCACTAGCGGATGAAGTGTTTGGTTATGTTTGTGAAACCTAGGGGCTGAAGGTGATGAAGACTAATTCTTATGTTCCATTGGTTGGTATAACTAGTGTGTGATGTGATCTAATGCTTAGGGTCTGAGACGTATCACAGAAGTGAATGTGTTGGGATAATGGTGAAAGTACAAGTGTACTTAGGTGATAGGATAAGTGTTTTAACATACGTTGTTAAAATACTTGGGAGTTGATTCTTTCGGATATGACTTTTAATGACTACATTTGTAAGTCAAAATATACTTGAATACTTCGGATGAAATACTTAAGTTGTCAATCTTACTTTGAGAAAAGGATAGCAAGACTTGATAATTACATCTATAACTTAAGTGTGAGTTATGACTCGATGTAAATCCTCATCGTCTTGAAGGATGACATGTTAACCAAGTGAGGCAACATATGTGAATACAAGATAACATCTACAGACATGAATTGGGTTTGTAATCTGTGATATATTTGCAAACAGTGAGTCTGGATTAGTTTGGAAGTTGTCAATTTACAAATCAAGCTAGTGAATGAGTAAAGGATGGGAGGATGCAGTAAATGTGTGTAATGATCACAAATACTCAGTGGTTTACCGAAAAGGTACCTTGGAGCATTTACATGAAATTTGCAACTGTGATTAGATATGATTATCCTATTTGGTGTTTGGTGAGATGTCCTAATCCTAATTTGAGTGAACATTAGAGATAAGAATCCTAAGAACTAGAATCAATAATCTAAGGATCGGGATTAGTCGGGAATTTTGAAAAGGTTACTGTTGAGACTGACGGATCCAATCGGCAACAAGCGCGGATCCCATATTTGGGTTCCGCGGAATCTGTAGGGTGAGGAATGGCGGAGCCAAAGTGTACAACAGACGGAACCAAAGTTTGGGATCCGTCATATCCGCCATGTGGAAGTCCTAATTCTTAACAGAGAGATATGCATATTTTGCGTTACCCGCTCAAATCCCGGAAATTCTCCTAAAACATATGTAATTACTAATATGTGATAGAGTAAAACTAAAAACACATATTCTAACACACATTTGCACATAAAACAATCTGATAATAATAACTTACCACAAATGGATGTTAAGCCAAACAATGGCTTAAACACGGAAACTTGATAACATCAAAGTGTTATCGTCCTACATGACATGGTTAGTTCACATGATTATTCAAAGATAAGTTTCTATCCTAATAACACAACAAGTCATCATATCATTGTTTGAAATATTCTTATGCCAAACACTCTTTCACAGATACTACATGTTTACGCATTTTAACACTTGACATTAAGTGAGGGTTTGTGCAAGACAATACATTTTAATACTCTAAACTAGTTTCACTTAGTTCACATTTCTAAGTAAGATATGTAAGATTTTCACATAACATATGCAAACAAAAATATCTAAGTCTATAAGTGAAACAATCACAGTTTATCAACTTAGTGCACAAGATCTAGCAAAAGTCCTATTGTGCATTAAACAAGCAATTGATAAACAAGCAAATAATTGTCATGGCAAAATACTTATGTATATCCTATCAACAAATGCAATCACAATTACCAACAGGCAAATCATATGTATGCAAATAACTTGAACAGATAGTCACATAGCATGGCATAAGTGAAAAGATACTTTTCGTCACTTTGCGTTTAAATATGACGATGTATGCCAAGCTTGATTTGTTTCCTTTATATTACCAAATTCTTTAGTTTCAATAGAAATTATATCAATGTTTAAAGGATACCAACATATATTGCTTGACTCAAAAATTTACGTTACTGTGACAAAACAAAACTAAATATTTTGGACAGGTTGTACCTTTTGATTTGTTTTACCTATTTCAATTTAGATTAAGGCCATGATATTATTTTTAAATGAAAGTAGACTTAATTCCCTTCAAAATGATAGGTGGCACGACTTCTACGGACTTACGGTTAATTAGTTATGATTTTTTTGAAGTTTGACAAAAACTGCATACTGAACAGACGGATCCTGAGGATCCTTTTTGAGGGATCCGCACTTTGTGTCATTTGGATCCGCCGAGACCTGTGACAGATTCTCCTAAACTCGTATATTGATATAGCGAAAGTGTGTGGGACTTGCTACACTTAATCTTAGGCATATATTACAAATATTAACAACATTTCTACCTATGTGACTTATCTAAACATTACGGAGGTGATTTTTCAACTAACTTAATGATTATTCCAAACACTCCCTTCAAAACGGTATTTTTCGTAAATTAGTTCTGAGCACATAATTTGACACTTACAAATTCTTTGGAGAAACATTTTTCTTTTATTTTTCAAGAACACCTTCAAGCTTGTATACAAAGTGATATTTAACAACAAAATTTCAAAGTATACTTAGCTAAACATTTTTCATATTATGTTCTGCTTCAGAGGTAATTTGATACATGGATCTTACTCTATTTTAAAAACCATTTGTTTTGAAAATGAGAGCCAACCCGCTCTGATACCAATTGTGAAAACGTAGAGGGGGGGGGGAGGGGGTGAATACGTTTACCGTTTTAAAACTTAAAACTTGTTGTATCAAATTTCTAATTCGGCTAGTTCTAATATGAACACTGTCTGTTGTAGTTTATGTCTACCAAGTTGTCACACAAGTATTATCACATAATCACAACACAAGCAATCACATAGTGCAAATATAAAAGTAAAGAGATAAGTAAAAGAAAGCGCAAACCGAACACGATGATTTATAGTGGTTCGGTCACGGAGCTCCTCTCCGCCCTACTCCACTCCCCGAGTACCCAACTCGAGAGTTACTTCACTAGATCAACAAGCTCCCTTTCTTAGGCGGAGAAAACCTTTACACGTCGCTTACTTCCTTTTTCGGTACTAAGCTAAACACCGGGTTCTTTACAAGGGTACAACCACTCCCATCGTCGCTTATACAATTTCCGACACTAAGCTAGATGTCGAGTTCTTTACAAGGGTACAACCACTCCCAACACTCTTTGTATTTTAAGGACTAAAATACTAACCTCACTCTACTGATCTAAATGATACAATGATGGTTACAACAATGATCCATGACATAAGTATATCATGGATATGAATGCCTACACTATATGAACTTTCATTGATCGGAAGCCTTCAATGTATGAAGATCACAAGCTCCCTAAACTTGTTGTGATGGATCTTCATATATGCATCTTCATGGTGGATTAGTAAGTATGCTATGGATGATGACTTGTGATCTTGAGCTTGCTTCACAGGATCATAACAAGTGTATACTTACAACATAATGAAAGTTAGTAACATTATGATCATTATGTAATGAGGTGATTAATGTATGAATCTACATGTTTAGCTACTGATCTAAGTGTGTGAAATGAGTGAGGGAATGTGTGTTCTAAGTTGGATTATTCTATGGGCAAAACTAAGGACTATTTATAGGAAAACATGGTATGAAAACTATGGGCAAAACCATGGACTAACATGGTTTCTAGTGGCATGAAAACTATGGGCAAAACCATGGACTACCATGTTTTCTAATGGCATGAGTCTATGGGCAAACAATGGGCTGGTGTTTATAGCCAACAATACTTTTGCCCGGCGGATCCGGCGGATCCCATAAAAGGGATCCGTGCTTGTTATCGTTTGGTTCCGCGGGTATGACAGTTAAGAGATAGCTAAGAGATTTTAGTGTATCTTTCCAAATCTTGCATATCTAGCCAAATCTTCCAAGATCCACAAATGTCAACTATCTAACTTGTGTATCTAAACAAAATATTACACAATCTTACAAAGATTTCACTTGTGATGTATGCCATGATGTCATGGTATTATTTAACTAATAAAGTTTCCATTTTAAGAAATAAACATGTAAACTTGTATATGTTATTCCTAGTGAACTTTGTAATGTGTATATGTATGTAACATGTATCCTAGTGATCATGTAAAATAAGGTTCTAAGTAGAATGATTAGCCTTTTTTAAAATACTTAATTACCTAACCGTATTTTAAACATTCTAAATGGTTTGTTAAGGGTTTGATCATAATGCTACATAACAAACATGTACGAACCTGTGTTGTATCATACGAGGACTTAAGAGGTGTTGAATGTATGTTGAGACAAGATATGATTACAAGTAACTTGTACATTTTACGCTATGTATGAAGTTACATGTTTGTCATCAATCAAAACAAACGAGATTGCTTGCACTAGCAATCTCCCCAACGAGACTGCTTGCACTAACAAAGAAGTTCATCTTCTCGTTTGGAAAACTTTTCTTGCAACTTTTTCTTTACTTTTTCAAGATCAGAGCAAGTTGATTTTTGTTTAGAAAGTTGGTTGGTTTGATCAAAAATTTCTGCTTTTAAGGATTTAATTTGCATGTTCAATTTAACATCAAGAGTGTCGTATTTGATTTGCAAATGTTTCTCCCTTGAAACAGAGTCACTGTAACCAGTTTCAAGTTCTGACACACGTTTGTGGTTAAATTCAAAAGCTTTTTCGTTCATCTTGTATCTCTCAAGCTCAGTTGTCAATTTTTCATTAGCGGCCTTAACATCGCTATTGATCTTTTTGACCTTTTCAATCTCAATACGACAATTATTCAGTAATGATTCAAATAAAGCACGGGTTTCCTCATTATTAGCATTATTTTGTGCAACTTGAACTTCGTTAGGATTCATATCTGGAGATGCCTAATTAATATTGCTACAATTTGGCGAATCCATATATGTATCATAAGTTGGTTCGAGAGGCACAGAATGTGGCTTTTGTTGAGCAAACGGATTAACCTCATTACTTGAAATTGATGTCTCATGGAGTGGTTCTTCGTCATAAGTTGGAGGAATGTCAGAATCGCTGCATGATGTTGATTCTTGCTGATTAGGCATAGGGTCGGAGATTCCAGTGACTTCTGTAGAGTTATCATTGATTCTGGTTGAAAGCAGGAAGTCGGATTCCTCAGCAGTCAATGGTATTCCCGAGTCTCTCTTTCTGGCTAGTATCAACATGTACTGGAGCTTTTCTACCCTATCCATTGTATTGACATCACTCCTTTGGGTTCCAGCAGAAGTCATGAAGCAATAATTCTCATTATGATTGACCCCATTCTGATTCACAAACTGATCCATTTGATTTCTCGTATACTGCCCTGCATATTGCATTTGATTCCCCATTTGAATACCCGTAGCATTTCCTTGCTGATTCCCGATAACGTCAACCATTTGTCCTTCTTGACCTATATATGACTGCATGTTGTCAGTGTACGGTGAGTTCCATTGGTTGTTGTTATGTGGTGGGATGTTTAATGCTTTGGTGATTAATGCAAACGCATGTGCCAAATCAGTTGTGATATTGTTTTGGTGAGCGGCCATTGATGAAGTTGTATGATAAAGATGATGTTGGATCGATTAAAGAATTAGGATACGGTTGGTTACTGTTCACGAGTTTTTTTTTGATTTAAGTCCTTTGTCGTTGTCCTTGAAGAGTCGTTGAGAACTTGATAAACCTTGAGAAACTTGAGACTTGAAATTTGATAAGTCCACAAAATTGATAAGTCCACAAAGTTACAAACACTTAAAGTATTAGTCACCAAACTCACGTCAATAGATATTTAAACATCAAGTCACAAAGTCACAAACATTTAAACACCAAGCTCAAAAGTAAAATACAAAGACTTATGCACCACGTCAAAAGATGTTTAAACACCAAACTCACATGTAAAACACGTGAAGATAGATGTATTTAACCTATACAAACACGTCTAAAGCCCACTCACATCAAACAAAATAAACAAATGAAAGCACACGTCTAAACGCAACACACGTATAAATCTCATGCAACAAATCTCATACCAACACACATGCAGACTTACACGTCAAATATTTAAACACTTCACATGCGATGTCAGTATCTCAATATTTATAAAGTACTAATGTCAATCTCACTTAATAAACAACACAAACACAGTAACCACACAAATGAAGAAACTCTAGTAAGAAAAAAATTTCTGGTTCGACAAAAGTTTGTTGCTTCGACTAGAAAGATTGTTCGACTAGAGTAAGTGCTTCTATGATGAAGTTGGTTCGAAGAAAGAAAGCTGGTTCGACTAAGTTAGCTTCGACTAGAGTGAGGTTGTTCGATGATGAAGTTGGTTTGATGAAATGAGTGTTGCTGCGTAGGAATGAGTGTTGCTTCGTCTATAAAGTTGCTTCAATGAGTTTACTGGTTCGACAACTTGGTTCGATGAAGGTAACTCGTTCGATCAAAAAATGGTTCGATCAAAAAATTGTTCGATCAAGTGAAATCGTTCGACTAGATAATCGTTCGACTAGATAATCGTTCGACTAGATAATCGTTCGACTAGATAATCGTTCGACTAGTTAATCGTTCGACTATGTAATCGTTCGACTAGTTAATCGTTCGACTATGTAATCGTTCGATCAGCCGAAGAGAAAGTCTAGCTCGACTACTCTTTTTTTGATGATGAATCGTTCGATGAAATTGTTCGATGAAAGATAAATCGTTCGATGAAAGATAAATCGTTCGATCAAATGAAATCGTTCGATGATCAAAACGTTCGATGAAATATGGTTCGATCAAATTTTCTGGTTGATGAAATAATGCTACAACTATATTTTGCTTCGAAGAAATTTCTGGATCAGATGCACATGTAAATATCAACAACTAATATGATGAAAGTTGGCGCTAGAGAACAGTAACGTGAAAGATTAATAGAAAAAGATTATCGTGAAAGTTGGTGCAAGTGATAAAAACACAAAACAATGAAACAAAAACCAATGAAACAGTAACGAGAAAGAAAAAGAAATCCTAGATCTTAATAGTTTGCTCTTGATACCACTTGTTAATTGCTTAATATTACTCTTTATCACAAAACAACAATATGAGAATAATAGAAGAATAGATAAGAAATGGGAATGGTGTATATTAGATTAAGGAAAAAGATAAGAAAGAGATACAAGAGAAAGAATAACACACACATCCAACCCTTCCAAGTGAGTGGAAGTAGGGGTGAGCAAAAACCGAACCGCAAACCGCAAAACCGCAAAAACCACAAAAAACCGCCCCACAAAAACCGCAAAACCGCAAAAACCGGTGGATCGGTTTCAGGAAAAAATAAAAACCGCAATTGCGGGGCGGTTTCGGTTTTCACCAAAAAACCGCACCGCAAAAACCGCACCGCACCACTCTACAATTTATAATTTTTTTAATATATATTTTTTTATTTTTTAGAATAACACACTAAAATAACACACTAAAATTTATATTTTTTTATTTTTTAGATATATTTTTTAAATATATTTTTTTATTTTGTAGATAAACACACTAAAACCGCACCAAAAATCACATAAACCCGCAAAACCGCACCAAAAACTGCACCAAAAATAAAAAGTATATCTTGCGGTGCGGGGCGGTTTTGACCAAAAACCAACCCGCAAAACCGCATAAAACCCGCAAAACCGAAACCGCAAAAACCGCGCGGTGCGGATCCTCATTTTTATAGAAACCGCAATTGCGGGGCGGTTTCGGTTTTAGTCAAAAACCGCACCGAACCGCCCCATACTCACCCCTAAGTGAGTGGAAGGGTGCTATTTATAGGCTTCAAGGATGGAAGGCTTGGGTGGGCTTGGATTAAGCTTGGGCCTTTTACATGGACTATAATCATACATTTAATCTATAAGGTTAATCCAAGCCCATTGACTAAATTAACTAAACTAAACAATGACACACTTAATTAAACTAACACAATGATGAATGACCATCACTTTAAAATAAATCCTAACACTTTCTTGTTAGAACAAGGAATAAGATTAACAGTTTCATAGACTTTAGGATTCTTTTTAGTCCAGCATTCTATGACAGCCTTTTCTTTGTTAAGTTTAGTTTGGAGAGCTTGATTTTGTTTCAAAATTTCAGTGTTTTAAATTTGAAGTGTAACAGCTTCTAGCTTGGCTTGTTTTAAGACAAGTAATTCATCTTTACACTTATTTAATTCTTGAACAAGATTATTATATTTTGAAAACAAGTTAAGTCTTTGCTTTTCAACAAACTTAAGATCAACATTAATATAATTCAAGTAAGATTGCAAATCAGAATCATCATCCATAGAAAGTAAAATATTTACCTTTTTCATAGTGATGTTAACCCACTCTCCATTTCTTGCATGGCTTTTTCCAACTGGCAGCTGATCATTTTCTGAAAGTGCCATCAGTGCACTGACTCTTACTTCTTCATCATCTAAGGATATCTCTTCTTCATCCCAGTCATAGGCTTCAGCTACAAGAACCTTGTTCTTTGTTTAAACAGGTTTAGAGGTTTGAGCAGCCTGAGACACTGAGGGATGGGCCTCAAGGAGAGCAAGTTTAGCTTTAGCTTTTCTATACTTAGCTTCAAAGTCTTTTTGATCATTTTGAACAGTTTTGTTTTGGAAATGTTGAGAAGACTGAAATATTTTTGGTTGAAACTTGCTAGTTCCTGAAGAAAAACTATTACCAGAGAATTTATATGAGGGTTCTGAGGTGGTTTTAGAAAAACAGTCTTTTGCAAAATGACCCTTTTTACCACATTTGAAACATTCAGTGGTTTCATTTGCTTTTGCTTTAGAAAAGTTTGACTGATTTCTTTCAATAAACCATTTTGAATTAGCAAGGAGTGCCCTTTCTTGAAATTCTAAGTGTAAATCATTAAGGTACTCCTCACTGGTTCTCTCATCATCAGAATTCTCTTGGAAATCCTGCGCAACACCATTAGAATAAAAGGCAGTTGATATGGGTATGGTTATCAGGGCCTTTTTGGTCTCAAGAGCTTTCTTTGAGTCAGGGTATCTCCTAGATATTAAGTTGTCCTCATAGACAAAGTTCCCATAGATCTCAGGGAGCTCAAGGGTTTGAATGTGGTTAGCATTCCTGAGGCCCTGAGAGAAGTTTAACCACTTCCCAGGGAGACTGTTGACAAAGCCAACATTGATTTCATGCTTAGACAAAACTACACCATCATTTGATAGTTTATTTTTCAAGGTTTTGTATCTGGTATAGGTTTGAGAGAGACTTTCAGAGTCTTTGGCCCTGAAAGTGTTATACTCAAGTTTCAGATCCATAATCCTGTTTTCCTTGGTATCTGAGGGACCTTCAAAGCTATGAACCAAGTTAAGCCAAGTTTGTTTGGCTGTTGTACAGTTAATGACTGATTCCATTGTATCGTCAGGAAGACATGATATAATGATACTTTTCAGGCGTTGGTCTTGGTTAACCACCCTTCTCTCATCGATGGTCCACTGAGCTTTAGGTTTAGGTAACCCTTCAGCAGTCTTAGGGACAAAGGGACCTTCATTGTTACATGTGATGTAGTATGGTTCCATACCAGTCAAGTAGCAAAGCATACGCTTTTTCTACTTGCTAAATTTACCAGCTTCTAGTCTGGGAGCAAAAGCTGAATAGCTTCCTCCCTTTTTGTCAACTAGCTGGGGCACATTACTATCTGCCATGGTAGGATCTTGGTTTTAAAAACCTTTTTTGAGCACTCTTTAGTTTTGAAAGATTTTATAAACTAGAGGCTCTGGTACCACTTGTTGTTCCCGTTACACAATTAGAATTAACTACAAAGTTAAGCTAATCATGTTCCATGACTGAGTAATGTATTGATTAACAAAGCAAAATAAGTAAAACGTAAAAGATAAACACAAGAGTTTTTCAACGTTTAAATTCTTATTAGAAGTTAATCAAAAGAATCTATACCCAAGTGTTTGCGGAAAAAACACTTGGGATTGAAATGAAAAAGTATGGTATGGTCTCCTCACTAAACTTAAGCTATGCTTAAGTGGCAACTAAAAGGAACCACTGAGCTATCTCAGGGACTGGGTTGCTCTTTGGGGGAGAAAAGTGGTTTTGTGAATGTCTAAGCATTAAGTGCACAAAAATTGTCCACTTTTCTCCTTTATGATCCTATTTATACACAAGTATAAAAGAGCACCCGTGACTAAAAAGACAAAAAGAATGGACTAACTAATTAGGACAAAATACTGATGTATTTTGTCCCTGTTACAAGAACCTATTTTGGGTATAAGACAAATATGCTTTTTGAGTAACAGTGATGACACTGTTCTTGTTCTTAAGCCTTTCAGGGAAAGTTTGGCTTTGGCCTGATAAGGACTTCTCCTTATCTTTTCAAACTCTTCCCGCCTTGTCCCGCCTTTCTTTCAGACTTCAGGTTCTTCAGTCTTGGTCTTCAGTCTTCAAACTTCATTCTTTATAGTTGTTGAGGAGACTGGGGTTCAGTGAGTTATTGTCATCACTCACTGAACCTATTATCTTTTTCTTTGGCTTAGGTGACACTCAGGGAGTTCCGCCTTACTGAATGGTGAATCCTTGTTCTTAGACTCGTCCTAAGCATCCTGAAGATAACTCACCGAGCGGTTGTTCACTCAGTGACCTGAGAGCGTTCACGGTTATGAAACTTGGGCTAATTTGTATTCAAATCTTTGTTTCAGGATGCTTGGGTACTGAATGGACCCAACAAAAGTAGATATGAGTAAAGCATATGATAGGGTCGAATGGCCCTTCATCCACTCAGTTCTCAAAATGTTTGGCTTTCCATCAAATATTTTATCAAATTGATTATGGCTTGTGTATCTTCGGTTACCTTCTCTTTTAATATCAGTGGGCAAGTTTCGGGTCATGTGACACCGACTTGGGGTCTTCGTCAAGGAGATCCTATTTTTCCCTATCTTTTCATCATGTGTGCGAAAGTATTATCATCTATGATTAGGAAATCAGTTACACAAGGTCATATTCATAGAGTTAAGGTGTGCAGGGGAGCACAAATTATCTCTCACTTATTCTTTGCAGAAGATAGTATTTTCTTCTCTAGAGCTTCTGAATCTGAAGGTTATAAACTCAAAAGCATTTTGGATCAATATTGCAAAGCATCAGGGCAAGTGTTAAATTACGAGAAATCTGAGATTTCTTTTAGTGCAAATGTCGAGCAACATGTACGATCTCGAGTTATTCAATCCCTTTCAATACGTGAAGTTGCACATTAGACCAAATATTTGGGTCTTCCTTCCATCATCGGTAAATAAAAAAATATTGTTTTTCAATCCATTTTGTTGGAATTAATGTATCATGACAATCATAAAATTAATATAAACACATCAAGAACGCGCAACAGAAGCAATAGGATCATAATACTTGTAATAAAATTAACCGAAGCATAAAAGTGATGCGTACCTTTTAGATTCTAGCAAAACAAGAATCAATTAAGAACAAGAACCCTAATTAGGGTTTATGTGGATTAACAAATTGTCCCTTACCGTTTTACAATTCAATCCAAGATACTAACAATAGTGTGTTAGAACCACGTTCTTGTACATACGTACTATTAACGAATTAAAGTTAATGCTAGTTAAGAAACACAATAATTAAAACCAAAACAATTTTTGTTTATAAAAATTCAAAACGAAAATCCCTATGGATTTGGGAATTCGGCCGAGCACCAAAGAGGAGGAAAACAAGAGCTTTTAGGGTTTTGTGTGTGTACAAGATTACCCAACAATGATCCCTTAGCCTTGTTTATATAGTAGAGTAGCTTAGAGGACAAGTTAGGGTTGGATTGGGCTAACCCCAATCCCAACCGATCGATTCCCTTATCCCAAGGGGATTCCGGAACCTTCCCGACTTCTAATTACACTCTAGTCCTTCTCTTTTATATTTAACGACCGTTAGTCAATAATCATTAATTACTTAACGCTCGTTAGTCGTTATTGTGTATATAATAATTAAATACCACATTTTATATTTAATTACTAAACATTAATTCTCATACGTAAAGTGTGCAATCCCGTGGTCTCGAGTTCGATTCTAACATACACTACTAATTTACGTCAATAAAACTAACAGCTCCCACTTGGACATATCTTAATAGTGTAATCACATTGGTTAGCGTCTAGCAACACGCCAATGCCTCTAGTACAACTCGAGTAAGGTCTCTTTGAAAAACCTTTGGATGATTCATCATCATTATTATCCTTTTGTTTCTAATACCATGTTAAATAAGGATATGGATCTAAGTCATTCCTTTATTTAACTATTCTATTTCTTGTTGTTTGTGATTGAGCAAGATTACCAAATCTTTTGAACATATTCCAGAAAGATCTTGGGTATGGCATGCAAACATCTTGTCAACCCTACGAGGGGCCCAACAGTATTAAACTTCAAAACGAATTTGGAGGAACAAATTCTTTATTGACTACAAGCAAAACCCATGAACTTTGCAACACTTCTGAAAACAATCATTATGACTACCAGTTACGTATAGCGTTAAATTGCATTACAGAAATGCACTACATCCATGACAGTTTTCTGGTATCTCAAGTCCGAGGATAACTATTCATGATTTACTTAATGACAAGATCCATAAAGTACAATCATGTAGTTTGGGATAAGTCCTATATTCAATTCATTGAATATCATGTGAAATTGGTATGTCAACTCATCAATATACTTTCAAGTATATTCTACTAATACTCAGATTTGTCTTAGTTTAATGATATTCCCATATCATTAATTGACAACGGACAATTTAGAATAACATAAGTTATTCATGGATTTAAACACGCAAATACAGGATACAATATATTATAAATGAAAATAAACATACCAAGTATTTTAATTCATTATAAATACTAATTGTTTAATATCCCTTATCTAAATACTAAATAGATCAATGCATGAAAATTCTAGTTGATGAATTATGTCTCAAGTCATGATAATCATACTTGTTGACAAGGCATAAATCAACCAACTTTGATCTATCGGAATTTTGATATTACTTATTTCAAGAATTCAACTACAGTAAAACCTCTATAAATTAATAGTGTTGGGACCGGGAAATTTTATTAATTTAGCGAGATATTATTATATCGATAAATTAATAATTTCTTAATTTAAAGAGCTTTTACGTATGGCCTTTAAATTTTCAAGTCTGACATGTATTAGTTACAATGTATACTAGTTAGAGATGAAACATAAATTAAAAAAACAAGTTCCAATGTATACTAGTTAGAAATAAAAATAAATAAATTACAATGTGTAAGATGAAAATTAAATTAGAAAAAACAAGTTTCAATATGTACAAGTTACAGTGTATATTAGTTTGAGATGAAAAATAATTTGCAATGTATACTAATTATAGATTAAAAAATAAATTAGCACACATATATATGGAATTTTTTTTATTAATTATTAATTTATAGTTTCGTTAGTACCAATATATATACACTAGGGTTTCAAATAAATTATTATCTTATTATTTTATCGATTGTTGTCCAAATTTGTACTGGTACCAAGTTGGGACCGGACAAATTATTAATTTTATCGAGATTATTAATTTATCGAGTATTAATTTATAGAGGTTTTAATGTAGTGCAGTTCTTATATGTGTGCATTCAAATAATTTGATATTGCCACATAATATTTCATAAAGTGTGTGACAACCTCAACCACCAATTTATGATAATCAAACTTTCAAACATTTTTAAAGTTTAAAGTATTCTAATTCTTTAATGTATAATGCAACTATAACTCCGTAAACTTTAATATCTATTGTGTAATGTTTTATGCCTTCCAAACTTTCAAGTTTGATAGCTATGACAATTTGCACGACAATTGACATATTGTTCATCCATAGAATCCGGGAGCAATTCCAAGTAATGCAATTCTAGATCCAAACATATTCTATTTTATTACACTAGTTATCTAATAACTTTCAACTAGATATCAATGTTGTCAAATAATCTTGTATTCATCCATGATACAAGAATAACATGATGTACATGAAAAATCCTTAGATTTCATTCATGTTCTATATATCTATTTAGACTTTCTAAATGATATTTCATGTTCTATTAGATTATAATAATAAACATTTTTCCAAGGTTGTATGTCTTATTTTCTTAATCTTTTAAGTGAAGTTTCATTCCATACTAAGACTTAACATTTTACTTATATGGAATGTTACTTCTTATAGGATCTACAACATATATGATTTAGTAAATTAAACATAATACTCCCACTAGCTTTCAGGAATACTTAGGAATTATCTTTTTTAATTATAAATCAAAACTTGGATTTAATAATTAAACTTAAGAATAATCTCTTAGATGCATGCATTTATCCATTCATGGATTATTTCACTTTGTTCACTTACAAAGATTATTTGAATTCATAAACTCCTTTTGATTACTTACCGTCCTCGCACAATTAATCTCTCAAAAAAGAGTTTAAAGTTCTATTATCAATTTCATTAAATATGACAATCATAATCTTTATATATTTATTGTGTTTAGGAAAGAATATTCAATCACAGTTAATTGCTTAAGTGTGATTAATAATCTTGTAATAAGACATGCATTAAATATGTGTACAATATTGTCTATATGATTTCTACACAAAGATTTAAAATCTTTGAAGAAACTCATATTCATTCTATAGTCTAACTATTTACAACTAAGATAAACCAAGTTTCTTAAAAATTGATTATTTTCATGGACAACATCTTTACATTCATAGTATGAGTAATTTACCCAATTCAATATTTGGTAATGCATCATAATGATTATCAGGTTTACCATAATCCTGTAACTCATGATCCTCAGCATATTAATCAAATATCTGAGATATCCTTGCGGATCTATAAATGAGAATTCCATCATCTTGAGGTTAACATTTACATGTCTTGTCTCATCATGATATTTACTAGTGTATTTCAGAAGATTATGTATCTTGTAATTTTATCTTTTCAAGATCAAAACTCCCATTTGCTTTTAGTAATTAACAGATTATCTATAAATACTTAGCAAGTAGAGCAACAATACAATGTTCTCTTTTGGGACATTACAAAACACAATGACAGTTTTTGACATTAGTTTGTTAATAACCTACTCATAAGGAGTTTAACAAATTCATAACTTCATTTTAAGACTTGATGTGATTCATCACATTCCATAACAAAATTGTGTCTTATTAATCTTCTAATTTGGAGTCTTATTAAGTATATTCAATCCATACTCAATTTTCTAACCTTGATAACTTTTGGAAGAAAAGAAAATATAGTTATCTTGAATCAAACAATATAACAAGAGTTTAATTTTCCTAACTGAATATAAACATGTGGTATTTCATTAGAATTAATATTGTGAGACAATCTAACAATATTTAAGATAACCATATATCTCTTGGCTTACCTATTTACCAACTAAGTCAACTTAATGATATAATAGATTTTCAAGCCAATTACATGCTTTATAACACAAGTACTTCTGACCAAGTCACTTCATATCCATGTCTTAACAAGAAAACATAAACCGTTATAATTTCACTATACATTATAAATCATTGATTAACGCAATGACTTCTTGTATATGTCTTAACATAACAAGTTAACGTCTTACTTTATTATAAGTCTTGTAACAGTTAAAAGACTTCATGTTTTTGACTATACAATAAAACATAAACATATTTAACTAAAGTATTCATAAACACCACCAATTTGGTTTCATTAGCAATTTCAAGTTAATCAATTACTTCATTTGTTTATGTCATTCCAAGAATACACAAATTTCAAATTTAAGTAGTATTAGATTACTTCATTCATTTATGTCATTTCAAGAATTCGTAAATATTCAAATTGAATTAGTCTTGTTATCATATTGACACATGTTCTAATAAGTGTCCAATTTAGAAACTGTAAATTTATCTATGTACGGTCTCACGTAATCATGGAGATTTACCTTGTTGTTGCAATCTAGCTAAGCTCTCACATAACATAAATTGCAACACCAAGTGTTTCTTGGATTAAATGTGTATAAGTCATATTAGAACGTTAGTCTCTTACTTTATAGTCAAGAGAATCCTTTAAATCATATTCCTATGTGTTGTACCTTGCACACAATAAAGATTTCTCCAACTTGTGCATGAAACAACATCATGTAGCAGATAAACAACATGACATGCGTTTGTTTATGAGAACAATATGATCTTGTCATTGATATTAGCTTAACAAGTAGATGTAGGACGGCAATGTCTAGTAAGGAAACGTACAAGACTATCCTTAAAAGCATGAGTGTCTACATTTGAAAAGTAATTATCTTGAAATATTCTAGAGATAATGTAGATTACTACCAAGATGACAAAGCTTGTAGCTCCCACTAAATTAAAAATCATTACAATAATTCCTTATTCAGTAATAAGAATACAATGCTCCCACTGGATTTGACAACATTGTAACCAGTGAAAGAAAATATTGTGCTTTTAACTTTCCTACACCTTTGGATGTCCATACGTAACAATTACTTATGCACTAAAAGAGTGTATCTTACTACC
Organism: Artemisia tridentata subsp. tridentata; assembly: GCA_021014915.2. Classification (NCBI taxonomy): domain Eukaryota; kingdom Viridiplantae; phylum Streptophyta; class Magnoliopsida; order Asterales; family Asteraceae; genus Artemisia; species Artemisia tridentata. The sequence continues at coordinate 304,189,388 of CP139508.1, forward strand.
TTAATGATGGACTATCCATCAATGCTATTAACTTGAAAAATTGGGCATGCAATTTCTTTCTTAATAGGTCTACCATCCCTACAATGGTATGTAGCACCTATAAATGGTCAAAGCAAAACAACTAGATAAATATACTAGTATGTCTTTTACCATTTTCGGTAATTAGTCTGGCCTCTAATTTTAATAACTCATAAAGTGTCATACATATTTTCCTGTTAACCAAACATCATATTTGTTACAAAAGAATTTAATCACCGAATGAGGATGATGAAATCTCTATGGAAAATGTGCAATTCTCTTAACTATTAAAGTTTTCTATGAGTTATATTAGAATTTAAACAACTCTATTGTTCCTATCATACCTTTCTCATTCGTGAAAATGAATAGGATTGAGTCTCACTCTTCTTTCATGGAAAAAAGACTATGTTTGTCTTTTTAGTAAATTTTTCTTAATCAAACATTTGTTTGAAAACAGAACTAGATCAATTTACCAAAGCCCAAACTACATTTACGGTTTAACGTTGCATTAATACATTTAAAAAAAAATTAACAAAATTCAATTTTAGTATTTTCGAAAATAAATCTTTAAGAAAATAAAATACCCATTGGTAAATATTCATATAAACCATAGTATTTCCTTAAAGCTAGGATCCTAATTGACATAGTTCCATTACATCAGTTGATCTGCTAGTAATGAAAGTATTCAACAAGGTAATTGTCGAACAATAATTGGCAAACATTTTCCAATTCCTAGATCATTATGGGATTTACAATTGCCAAACCAAGTTGCAATGTAAGTCATGTTTTATCCCCATCTTATGCCTTGAGTCATAGGTCTCACCCACTAACTCAATTAAGTTGTCTAATTTAAAGAATTGCAAATGTGTCCAGTTGAGCTCTCACACAACATGAAGATTTACCTTTCCATTACAATCTAGCCAAGCTCTCACATGACGTAAATTGCAACTTCAAGTGTTATTTTAATTAGATGGCATAAACTTAAATTTTAAGGGTACTAGTTTTTGATGTGTATAAACAAAAATTATGTATGAAGAAGAATGCATACAACTTCATAACATAGGTTTTAATAAAGACTTTTTATTAACCAATTTCAATAAGATTAAATTAACAAAGTTTTGATTGAGGTACTGGGTTCACCAATCAAAGAATTACCTTTAATTATTGTCCACTATATCGTACTTTTGCATAAGTCAAAAGACTTAGTGTTTCGGATAATTATCACAAAGTGGTGCGTGGAATTAAAGGTCAATTCACCCTTAAAATGATTTTGTATATAAAAATAGTCGTACTAGGTAGCTCCAATTTTGCGCACAAAGTGGCGGAGAAACTAAGGTTTAGCATACGGCTAATTAAGTACCCGTTTCTTTTATGTCACAATTTAATGCTTACCCTCCTTAAACCACTCACACAGTTTGTCAAAATTGGGTGAGCCTTTCTTACTATTTGGCACAAGAATCATCACTCAATTAAACGATGTAAATTTAACTCTTAAAAACAAATCCAATTTCACCATTTTAGTCCAATTTATTTTCTATTCTAAAATTACCCTTTGCTTACAATCATGTCCAACAATATCTAAACAAATAAGCAATTAATAAAAATAAACGACAAGAATAATGAACATGCTAAATAAATCAACTAACATGTATATCTTTCAATGTAAAACTCTCATTGGTTTTCGAGCTAGGTACGCAATGGACCACGTACCAACAATTGGTAATGTAAGTTTTACAATAAAATATACAATAAACACACAAAGTTGATAAACAATAAATTAGGTCTTACCAAATTTTATAATTAATAAATTTATTAGTTAATTAACATGTCAAACAAGTTTTAATTACTATTAAACCCTAATTAATTATAGCACAATGAACATGTAAAACAAATAAACACGTAACAACTACTTCATAATATTCATATGATCCATGATCAAACATGCACGTTCATCATGGATCCACATCAACTTATTAACAATTAATCAAGTTTCCAAAGATACGCATACAATTCCATGACACATAACAATTATTTATGAATTAAAGACATAAAAAATATTGCATGCAACCCATGGTTTCTACAATTCTTAAAAAACCTAAAAAAATTTTCCGGATGAACAGTAACTGGATGAATAGTAGCAATGAACAATACCGGATGAACAGTAAAAAAATTTAGGGTTTAAAACATTAAAACCTAGAAACCTTAAAGCATGCAATAATCAATCAAGGATTCATTTTTTTTATGTGTTTCAGTAATTAATTACACAGTATTAACGGCTCATGATGCCACTGTTGGAGTTAATATATCATGACAATCATAAAATTAATATAAACACATCAAGAACACGCAATGGAAGCAATAGGATCATAATACTTGTAATTAAATTAACCGAAACATAAAAGTGATGCGTACCTATTAGATTCTAGCAAAACAAGAATCAATTAAGAACAAGAACCCTAATTAGGGTTTATGCGGATTAACGAATTGTCCCTTACCGTTTTACAATTCAATCTAAGATACTAACAATAGTGTGTTAGTACCACGTTCTTGTACACACGTACTATTAACGAATTAAAGTTAATGCTAGTTACGAAACACAATAATGAAAACCAAAACAATTTTTGTTTACAAAAATTCAAACCGAAAATCCCTATGGATTTGGGAATTCGGCCGAGCACCAAAGAGGAGGAAAACAAGAGATTTTAGGGTTTTGTGTGTGTACAAGATTACCCAACAATGATCCCGTAGCCTTGTTTATATAGTAAAGTAGCTTTGAGGACAAGTTAGGGTTGGATTGGGCTAACCCCAATCCCAACCGATCGGTTCCCTTATCCCAAGGGGATTCCGGAACCTTCCCGACTTCTAATTACCCTCTAGTCCTTCTCTTTTATATTTAACGACCGTTAGTCAATAATCATTAATTACTTAACGCTCGTTAGTCGTTATTGTGTATATAATAATTAAATACAACATTTTATAGTTAATTACTAAACATTAATTCTCATACGTAAAGTGTGCAATCCCGTGGTCTCGATTTTGATCCTAACATACACTACCAATTTATGTCCATAAAACTAACACATTTTAGACAAGATTAAGAAAAAACTAGCAGGATGGAAAGAGAAAACCCTTTCGATTGCTGGGAAAGAAGTGCTTATTAAATCAGTTGCTCAAGCAATGCCTATGTACGTGATGAATATTTTTCTTCTTCCCGAAACATTAATTGATGACATTCACAAAGCTCTCAATTTATTTTGGTGGGGTGATGGGGTGAAGGAAAATCCAATTAGATGGTGTACGTGGGAAAGAATGTTTGTATCAAAATTTCGGGGAGGTATTGGCTTTCAACATTTGGGGCTTTTCAACAGGTCTTTAATTGCAAAGCAAGTATGGCGTTTGATCACATCTCCATCTACTTTATCTGCCAGGTTGTTAAAGGCTCGCTATTTCCCACGATCAGATTTTTTAATCCGAACATTGGCTACCGTCCAAGTTATATTTGGCGCAGTTTTGTTGCAGTTAAAGATTTAGTCCATATGGGTAGTAAATGGAACATAGGTGACAGTCGTAATGTCAATGTGTGGGAGGATTTTTGGCTTGTAGATTACAAGAAATTAGGGTCCAAAACCACAGAATACTGAAGTTAATTATGTTCGCGAGTTGCTAGACAACGAAGGTAATGGCTAGAATTATGAAAAATTGACATCGTGGTTCCTACCTGGCATTGCAAACAAAATTGCGTGTTGTTTTGTGAGTGACTCAAGGCGTGATAAGCTATATTGGCACAATAGCCCAGGAGGACAATTCTCATGCAAGTCGGCTTACCTATTAGCTCTCGAAACATAACAAGACCTGGTATAGAACACATTAGATGAAGCTATTAGGTTTTTTCATGCTGTTTGGAAGGTAAAGGTACCTAATAAAGTTAAAATATTTGTTTGGCGAGCCTGGCATAATTTTGTTCCTACCATTAACAACTTACGTGCTAGGAGGCTGAATCTAACAACATTCTCTTGCACACATTGTGGCGATCCGGAAGAGGATGTAGTTCATGTTCTGTTTAAGTGCTCAAAAGCAAAGGATGTATGGGATCGTTGTAGTTTCGGAAAGTTATATGACACACTGGGCTAGTACAATGCATGACTTTTGTCGATTGATTTTGGACACTTCTCCTACATGTTGGGATTTTTTATGATAATTCTTTGGGGTTTGTGGACAAGGCGTAATAAGCAATTTCATGGCCAATTTGATAGAAGGGAAGCTGACGTGGAAGTCATGGCAAAACAAATGTTGTTAAATTATTCCAATGCAAATAAGAAGGATGTCTTAAGAGGGATTGTCTCGACACAAACAACATCTGTGAGTGTGTGGAAGAAGCCTCAAGTTGACATGATTAAGTTTAATTGCGACACAGCTTGGCAAAAAGAGTCTGGAAAAGTGGGTTTGGGTTTTGTAGCTCGTAATTGCAACGGAGAAGTGTTAATATCAGGAGCTAAGTCAGAATCCTATGCAAATTCTCCAATAGAGGCCGAAGCTAAAGCTATATGGTGGGCTACTATACATGCTCGGAGTAGAGGTTACTCTAATGTCGTTTGTTAGCATTTAATTTGTAAATGCAAAGTGATGGTCATTTGTATCATAGTAACATGTGTGTTGTATGGTTAATTTAGTTTAACAAGAGTGGGCGTTTGGTAATTGAATATGTAAGACTTTATGTTTAAGTCAAGTCCTAAACACAAGCCCACTCCAAGCCCATCACAAGCCCTTTAGGGCGTCCCACTTGTGCTATAAATCACACACTCTCACCACATTCCTAAAAACTCATAGCAAAAGGTGAGAGAGTGTGTGTAAGTGTGTTCTATTATTGTTTGTATGTTATCTCTTTCAAGCTAATATACATTCGGTTCATCCCACATCATACGATCCATATTACACTCTTCTCATCTTTACATATTGTTCTTGAGTGTCTCGAGTAGTTGATAGCTTTGTTTGTGTGTTAAAGATAGATATCGAGCCATACTTCATTTTTTGAATCAGATTCTCTATCTTTGATCAACGCACTTCGTAACCGGTCTATACCCCTACAAATCGCGTCCATGTTTGCAGATATTCTATCAAAGTCAGGTGATTTTAATATTTGTGAATGGTCATTTGTAAGAAGGGAGGGGAATATGGTAGCTCATAGTATAGCGTCATGGGCTTTGCTACAGAAGATGTTATATCGTCTGAATGTTAATTTCATCTTTTCTATCAAAAAAAAAAAAAAAAAAAAAAAAAAAAAAAAAAGTTTTAATTTTAAAAAGGTGTTTATAACATGTGAAATGTACATTCATAAAAAGTTTACAAAATTATATCCACATAATGACTTAGCAATCAATTGTGGAGGGTAAAAAAGAAGAAAGAGAGATAACGATACAAAATGATTGGACCACTACATATATCATTTTGTGAGTAATTGTATAGACTCTTTATAGATGTATCAATGCTCTTATAACATTTGAAAACCTAAGTAAATTTGAGTTCACGAATGTTAAAGTAAATTTAACTTCACAAATGTTAATATATAGATTATTTGATAAGCTATGCTACTGAATAACAAAGAGTCGACGATTCTAGTATATAAATGACATGTAATTTGTAAATCGTGAATAACCTTCAAATGAAATGTAATCATAGTGCCACGGGATCATTTGTAAATCGTGAATCACCTTCAAATGAAATGGTAAAATTTCGTAAGTTTGTCGTTCATATTATGTGGTTCTTTTGCTGATTTGTTAATAAAACTGGTCACGTAAATGGCGCTGGTCGCCTATATTCATGTGCTTCCCATGTGTTTTGACTTACCTAGCGTCACTGGATCATTTGTGTATGTGTGTTACCAAAAATGATAAGTTCAGGCGTAAAGTTGGTTCTTCACAACCTGTACGGAGCACTACCACCGCACACCATCACTGCTATGGTTGTGCCATCACCACATGTAGTGATGGTACCATTTATTGTGTTGTTTGGTCATGCAGATCACCTAACAAAAAACATCATTTTATTGTTTGTAAGTGTGTATGGGTATATTTGTAGCAAGTTGACTATTTTTATGTGTTTTGTTAGTTGGTCACAACTACGTCTATTAGAAGTGGGTTAGATGATGTGTTAAAAAGCTGATGCAACGTTGATGTGAAGACAGTGAAAAGGTGACCATTACACTGCCTAGCGTCTTTCACCGGCCTTTAAAACATTTCACAAAACCTCCATCACTAATATTTCAACTTTCAAAAACATTTCAGAAAACCTCCATCACTAACACTACACCAGATCTGTTTACTTACTCTTATGCCGCTAACGCGCCCCTTTGTCAAATAATCAACTTCCGATTGACTTCTGCGTTTATTTCAACTTTCAAAAGTATGTTAAACTATAGAAATAGGTCTACAGTCACTTTAGCACTTAGGCAATGTTTGGCGCGGAGCTTTTTTGAGTTTTTTTGGGCGATGAGCGGTGAGCAATAAGCTTTTTAATTTTTATTGTTCGTTTGGCAAAGGACTGGTGAGCTTTGTTATTTTTTAGGAATGCTCATTTTTCCAATGCTTTTTTAAGAAGCTGTGAGCTGTGGCTAATGCTCACAACACACTGCTCACTGTTCACTGCTCACTGCTACTGATCACTACTACTTTTACTAAACACACCCTTAGAATCAAACGATATGTCCATATGGCGGAAAAAAAGTAACATTTTAAAAAATGTACTCTAGGTGGAATCCTATGTATTCGACCACTTTTTGGTTTCATCGATATAACTCTAAGAGCACAGGGTGTGGTAACCCTGTGTTAAACTTTAACACACTGCCACATCAGCTTTAACCTTTTCACTTTTAACTAAAAAAAAACACCCCTTATCATAACTCACCTTAACTCACCTTTAACTCAACTATTTTCAAATTCAACCCCTAAACTAAAATTAATACTTCATTTAATAACTAACATAACATTTAAAACACAACTTACATTAATCATTAAAGTTAAACACAAATTAACATTAAAGTGAAAACACGAAATACATAGTACGATTAATAGAAACTACGATACGGTAATGAAACTAAAACTACAAATTAAGAAAATGAATCATCTGAAACATAACCCTCCTCACTCGAAGAGGACCTAAACTCGCCATCATAATACTTTCCTTCCATAATATCAAACCAGTTCTTCCTAAGATGCTCTTCATCCCTAGCTTCCTGCTCCATACGAGCAGCTTCCTCTTGTAGTTCGCGGAGTTCTGTTTCTCTCCTAACTTCCTCATCTTGCTTAAGAAGTTGGAGTTCATCTTCAGTCAGTCCAAACGGATTTGGTTATTGTTCCACAACCAGTGGATTTGCTTGGTGTTCCACAACCGGTGGATTATTTACCGGTTCATTTTCTGGTGTGAACACCGGAAAGATATCTTCCGGTGGAGTGTTCACCGGTTCATTTGGAAATTGCTGGGAAAAGTCGTGTTCATTTGGGAATTGTTGAGAGAAATCTTTGCGAGACATTGCTTAGAGGGGGTAAAAGTGATTTTTTTTAAACACAACATCTACATAGAACATTAGAGGGGGTAGAAATGATTTTTTTTTTTTTTAATTGAAGCTAGCCTTTAACGTCACGTGAAAGGGTTAACGTGAGGCGTTAACGCACCCTTAACGCAACTTTCCGGTGTGGTTAACGCATCCTTAACGCACCCCATGTGAAGGTTTAACGCAGGGGTGCGTTACCACACCCTATGCTCTAAAGGGCAAATAAAAAACATATCTACACCGATCTCCATCGGTGCTTCCAAGAAAACGAATACTTACATTCAAGTCAATCACCTTTCTCTAACGTTGTGAAAACAAGGAGAAATCAAGAAAACGCATGCCTATTTGTTAGGTTCATACCATTTTACATGAAATAAACCATGCATAAAACTAATAGGTACACGTACAACTTGCTATAATACAAGTAGGAAACACACTATTGAAACTCATTGGAAGTTTCGAATGAAGTTATGAACTCAGAAGATGTTACTCAAAGGATTTGAATTAAGTAAACTCGAAAGCAGCTTGTATTAATTCTTGTGCAACAGTACTAACTAAACCTTGAACCGCATGTCCAGCCATGTTATTGATCATACCAGATTGCCTTGGTGATTGCACATATTGAGGAACACCCATAGCTGGTGGGGCTTGGTAGTAATATGGGACGGCTGGTGGTGGTTGTGGCTGCTGCGAGAAATTCTGATTTTGATATGGAGGAAGACTTGTAGACTTCATAAGTATTTGAGGATTTTGTGTCGGCGAGGTGTAAATTATTTGGATGGGTGGTTGTGATGATGTGACTGTTAGGGGTGATGGTGGTGTGACTTGGTTAGTCATATAATGAGGAAGGCTAGCAGATTTTGGTAGTATTGATCGAGAAGTGGTTATAGTCGTGGCACACCTCATATGAGCATCAAATTCACATGAATCACACCGGTAGAGCCATTGGTTTGAGCCAGGTTGGTTGCATATATCGCAACTAAACTCTTGGTTCTCGTATGGTGGCTTCAAACAAAGACCAAGGGGGTGACCATGAGTCGAATGGTTAGTTGATGGTGGCATGGAAGCACAAACAACGTGCAGATCAAGTTGACAATCGGGGCAGTGGTATGAAAATCCCTTCCCGTGAGACCCACAGGCGTTACAATAAAAAGCGCCTTCTGGGTACGCGGGAGAAGATAAAAGAACAAGGTCATGTTTTTTATCACTTTGGTGCTTTAAGGTCCGAGGGATATTAGAACATCTATTATGAAGGTAGAAATTGCACGGGACACAAGTGTAACAAGACGATCCAGAAACGCTCCTGCTACATGCTATACATGTGGTTTTACTTGTGATAGAAGATTGTATGTTTTGAAGTTTCAAAGGATGTTCGTGGCTGAAATGGTTAATTGATGAACTACCCTCGAGCTTTCCCATGTTTTTCTAGGTTTGTAATGGACATGAAGAAGTTTAGAGACTTAATATAAATGCCAAATGCCGAATGTTTCTTTGACGTTAAATCCTAATTAGATACCACATTATGTAAACTATTGATTTTATTAAAAAAAAAATGATACTTTTATCTTCTACCGGTTGTCATATTTGTGTTGATTACCTTAGAAAATTAGTGCGAGTTAATAAGATTGGTCACGTAATTAAGTGAATGTAATATTTTCTTCAAACACTAGTACAATCAGAAAGTTTACCGACGACCAAAAAAGCGTCATGCTGGCGACATGACGTCGGCACGTAGTGGATGCCGAAGAAATGACGTCGGCCGGTGATAGTCGAGATTGCCCCGTCGGGACTTACTGTCCCGACGACATTTACCGACGCTCGTGTGGGTCCCACAACCATTTTCAGTTAAAGAATTTTGTTATCCTATTTCTCAGATCATCAATTTTGGTTCCAACGTGCTTTCTCCTCCAACATCATCAGCTTGAGCGTCCAACATCTCTCTGTAGTACGGCTTTTTCCTCAACCATTCCAGAATCTGGTCTTTCATCCACGGGCTAATGTTCTTATAAGAACCATATTCATCATAAATTTCGTAGCCATATGTATTAAGAACTTCATTAAAGAGACCCATCGACGATAAAACCTTTGACCACTCCTCTTTCGGCGTGTAACCAGCCATTTTTATGTGTGTTTTGTGAGAATTGACGATTGGGTTATGTGCGTTTTGCCGAGTTGAGGATGATTGCTTATATATAAGTAAAAAACAGGCGGGAAAAAATCCCGCCAAATTATTCGCTATTATTCACAAGCGGGGGAAGCAAAAAAATTGGTCTAAATACGTCCCGACGCCATGTCGTCGGGACAATTACACTAATGACAAAACTAAACGCTAATCAAACGCTAATTACTATAATTTTTTTAGTTTATATGTTACCGACGACATGGCGT